>OZ034821.1:38977843-39273002 GCA_964030455.1 Linum trigynum | reverse complement strand
TGCAATGAGAAATTGCACTTTTAACCGAACTTTTTCGTTAGCCCACAAGCCTATTTGGTGAAAAAATGAAATTTCTTTAGAGACCTTTTTCTTGCAAATTCCAACTCTATGGCGTTCCTCTCGGTCACACGATTCCAACGCAACCTCCCTTCCCCTCATTGGCCATCGGTGAAATGAGAAATTGCACTTTAAACCGAACTTTTCGATAGCCCACAAGCCTATTTGGTGAAAAAAAGAAATTTTTTAGAGACCTTTTTTCTTGCAAATTCCAACTCTATGGCGTTCCTCTCGGTCACACGATTCCAAGACAACCTTCCTTCCCCTCATTGGCCATCGGTGCAATGAGAAATTGCACTTTTAACCGAACTTTTCGTTAGCCCACAAGCTTATTTGGTGAAAAAATGAAATTTCTTTAGAGACCTTTTTCTTGCAAATTCCAACTCTATGGCGTTCCTCTCGGTCACACGATTCCAACGCAACCTCCCTTCCCCTCATTGGCCATCGGTGCAATGAGAAATTGTACTTTAAACCGAACTTTTCGTTAGCCCACAAGCCTATTTGGTGAAAAAATGAAATTTCTTTAGAGACCTTTTTTCTTGCAAATTCCAACTCTATGGCGTTCCTCTCGGTCACACGATTCCAACGCAACCTCCCTTCCCCTCATTGGCCATCGGTGCAATGAGAAATTGAACTTTTAACCGAACTTTTCGTGAGCCCGCAAGCCTATTTGGTGAAAAAATGAAATTTCTTTAGAGACCTTTTTTCTTGTACATTCCAACTCTATGGCGTTCCTCTCGGTCACACGATTCCAAGGCAACCTTCCTTCCCCTCATTGGCCATCGGTGCAATGAGAAATTGCACTTTTAACCGAACATTTCGTGAGCCCACAAGCCTATTTGGTGAAAAAATGAAATTTCTTTAGAGACATTTTTTCTTGCAAATTCCAACTCTATGGCGTTCCTCTCGGTCACACGATTCCAACGCAACCTCCCTTCCCCTCATTGGCCATCGGTGCAATGAGAAATTGAACTTTTAACCGAACTTTTCGTGAGCCCACAAGCCTATTTGGTGAAAAAATGAAATTTCTTTAGAGACCTTTTTTCTTGCAAATTCCAACTCTATGGCGTTCCTCTCGGTCACACGATTACAAGGCAACCTTCCTTCCCCTCATTGGCCATCCGTGCAATGAGAAATTGCACTTTTAACCGAACATTTCGTGAGCCCACAAGCCTATTTGGTGAAAAAATGAAATTTCTTAAGAGACCTTTTTTCTTGCAAATTCCAACTCTATGGCGTTCCTCTCGGTCACACGATTTCAACGCAACCTCCCTTCCACTCATTGACCAACGGTGCAATGAGATATTTCACTTTAAACCGAACTTTTCGTTAGCCCACAAGCCTATTTGGTGAAAAAATGAAATTTCTTTAGAGACCTTTTTTCTTGCAAATTCCAACTCTATGGCGTTCCTCTCGGTCACACGATTCCAAGGCAACCTTCCTTCCCCTCATTGGCCATCGGTGCAATGAGAAATTGCACTTTTAATCGAACATTTCGTGAGCCCACAAGCCTATTTGGTGAAAAAATGAAATTTCTTTAGGGAACTTTTTTCTTGCAAATTCCAACTCTATGGCGTTCCTCTCGGTCACACGATTTCAATTCAACCTCCATTCCACTCATTGACCAACGGTGCAATGAGATATTTCACTTTAAACCGAACTTTTCGTTAGCCCACAAGCCTATTTGGTGAAAAAATGAAATTTCTTTAGAGACCTTTTTTCTTGCAAATTCCAACTCTATGGCGTTCCTCTCGGTCACACGATTCCTACGCAACCTCCCTTCCACTCATTGACCAACGGTGCAATGAGAAATTGCACTTTAAACCGAACTTTTCGTGAGCCCACAAGCCTATTTGGTGAAAAAATGAAATTTCTTTAGAGACCTTTTTTCTTGCAAATTCCAACTCTATGGAGTTCCTCACGGTCACACGATTCCAACGCAACCTCCCTTCCCCTCATTGGCCATCGGTGCAATGAGAAATTGCACTTTTAACCGAACTTTTCGTTAGCCCACAAGCCTATTTGGTGAAAAAATGAAATTTCTTTAGAGACCTTTTTCTTGAAAATTCCAACTCTATGGCGTTCCTCTCGGTCACACGATTCCAACGCAACCTCCCTTCCCCTCATTGGCCATCGGTGCAATGAGAAATTGCACTTTAAACCGAACTTTTCGTTAGCCCACAAGCCTATTTGGTGAAAAAATGAAATTTCTTTAGAGACATTTTTTCTTGCAAATTCCAACTCTATGGCGTTCCTCACGGTCACACGATTCCAACGCAACCTCCCTTCCCCTCATTGGCCATCGGTGCAATGAGAAATTGAACTTTTAACCGAACTTTTCGTGAGCCCACAAGCCTATTTGGTGAAAAAATGAAATTTCTTTAGAGACCTTTTTTCTTGCAAATTCCAACTCTATGGCGTTCCTCTCGGTCACACGATTCCAACGCAACCTCCCTTCCCCTCATTGGCCATCGGTGCAATGAGAAATTGAACTTTTAACCGAACTTTTCGTGAGCCCACAAGCCTATTTAGTGAAAAAATGAAATTTCTTTAGAGACCTTTTTTCTTGCAAATTCCAACTCTATGGCGTTCCTCTCGGTCACACGATTCCAAGGCAACCTTCCTTCCCCTCATTGGCCATCGGTGCAATGAGAAATTGCACTTTTAACCGAACATTTCGTGAGCCCACAAGCCTATTTGGTGAAAAAATGAAATTTCTTTAGAGACCTTTTTTCTTACAAATTCCAACTCTATGGCGTTCCTCTCGGTCACACGATTTCAACGCAACCTCCCTTCCACTCATTGACCAACGGTGCAAGGAGATATTTCACTTTAAACCGAACTTTTCGTTAGCCCACAAGCCTATTTGGTGAAAAAATGAAATTTCTTTAGAGACCTTTTTTCTTGCAACTCTATGGCGTTCCTCTCGGTCACACGATTCCTACGCAACCTCCCTTCCACTCATTGACCAACGGTGCAATGAGAAATTGCACTTTAAACCGAACTTTTCGTGAGCCCACAAGCCTATTGGTGAAAAAATGAAATTTTTTTAGAGACCTTTTTTCTTGCAAATTCCAACTCTATGGCGTTCCTCTCGGTCACACGATTCCTACGCAACCTCCTTTCCACTCATTGGCCATCGGTGCAATGAGAAATTGCACTTTAAACCGAACTTTTCGTGAGCCCACAAGCCTATTTGGTGAAAAAATGAAATTTCTTTAGAGAACCTTTTTCTTCCAAATTCCAACTCTATGGCGTTCCTCTCGGTCACACGATTCCAACGCAACCTCCCTTCCCCTCATTGGCCATCGGTGCAATGAGATATTTCACTTTAAACCGAACTTTTCGTTAGCCCACAAGCCTATTTGGTGAAAAAATGAAATTTCTTTAGAGACCTTTTTTCTTGCAAATTCCAACTCTATGGAGTTCCTCTCGGTCACACGATTCCAAGGCAACCTTCCTTCCCCTCATTGGCCATCGGTGCAATGAGAAATTGCACTTTTAATCGAACATTTCGTGAGCCCACAAGCCTATTTGGTGAAAAAATGAAATTTCTTTAGGGAACTTTTTTCTTGCAAATTCCAACTCTATGGCGTTCCTCTCGGTCACACGATTACAATTCAACCTCCATTCCACTCATTGACCAACGGTGCAATGAGATATTTCACTTTAAACCGAACTTTTCGTTAGCCCACAAGCCTATTTGGTGAAAAAATGAAATTTCTTTAGAGACCTTTTTTCTTGCAAATTCCAACTCTATGGCGTTCCTCCCGGTCACACGATTTCAACGCAACCTCCCTTCCACTCATTGACCAACGGTGCAATGAGATATTTCACTTTAAACCGAACTTTTCGTTAGCCCACAAGCCTATTTGGTGAAAAAATGAAATTTCTTTAGAGACCTTTTTTCTTGAAAATTCCAACTCTGTGGCGTTCCTCTCGGTCACACGATTCCAAGGCAACCTTCCTTCCCCTCATTGGCCATCGGTGCAATGAGAAATTGCACTTTTAATCGAACATTTCGTGAGCCCACAAGCCTATTTGGTGAAAAAATGAAATTTCTTTAGGGAACTTTTTTCTTGCAAATTCCAACTCTATGGCGTTCCTCTCGGTCACACGATTACAATTCAACCTCCATTCCACTCATTGACCAACGGTGCAATGAGATATTTCACTTTAAACCGAACTTTTCGTTATCCCACAAGCCTATTTGGTGAAAAAATGAAATTTCTTTAGAGACCTTTTTTCTTGCAAATTCCAACTCTATGGCGTTCCTCTCGGTCACACGATTCCTACGAAACCTCCCTTCCACTCATTGACCAACGGTGCAATGAGAAATTGCACTTTAAACCGAACTTTTCGTGAGCCCACAAGCCTATTTGGTGAAAAAATGAAATTTCTTTAGAGACCTTTTTTCTTGCAAATTCCAACTCTATGGCGTTCCTCACGGTCACACGATTCCAACGCAACCTCCCTTCCCCTCATTGGCCATCGGTGCAATGAGAAATTGCACTTTTAACCGAACTTTTCGTTAGCCCACAAGCCTATTTGGTGAAAAAATGAAATTTCTTTAGAGACCTTTTTTCTTGAAAATTCCAACTCTATGGCGTTCCTCTCGGTCACACGATTCCAACGCAACCTCCCTTCCCCTCATTGGCCATCGGTGCAATGAGAAATTGCACTTTAAACCGAACTTTTCGTTAGCCCACAAGCCTATTTGGTGAAAAAATGAAATTTCTTTAGAGACCTTTTTTCTTGCAAATTCCAACTCTATGGCGTTCCTCTCGGTCACACGATTGCAACGCAACCTCCCTTCCCCTCATTGGCCATCGGTGCAATGAGAAATTGCACTTTTAACCGAACTTTTCGTTAGCCCACAAGCCTATTTGGTGAAAAAATGAAATTTCTTTAGAGACCTTTTTTCTTGCAAATTCCAACTCTATGGCGTTCCTCTCGGTCACACGATTCCAACGCAACCTCCCTTCCCCTCATTGGCCATCGGTGCAATGAGAAATTGCACTTTAAACCGAACTATTCGTGAGCCCACAAGCCTATTTGGTGAAAAAATGAAATTTCTTTAGAGACCTTTTTTCTTGCAAATTCCAACTCTATGGCGTTTCTCTCGGTCACACGATTCCAACGCAACCTCCCTTCCCCTCATTGGCCGTCGGTGCAATGAGAAATTGAACTTTTAACCGAACTTTTCGTGAGCCCACAAGCCTATTTGGTGAAAAAATGAAATTTCTTTAGAGACCTTTTTTCTTGCAAGTTCCAACTCTATGGCGTTCCTCTCGGTCACACGATTCCTACGCAACCTCCCTTCCACTCATTGACCAACGGTGCAATGAGAAATTGCACTTTAAACCGAACTTTTCGTGAGCCCACAAGCCTATTTGGTGAAAAAATGAAATTTCTTTAGAGACCTTTTTTCTTGCAAATTCCAACTCTATGGCGTTCCTCACGGTCACACGATTCCAACGCAACCTCCCTTCCCCTCATTGGCCATCGGTGCAATGAGAAATTGCACTTTTAACCGAACTTTTCGTTAGCCCACAAGCCTATTTGGTGAAAAAATGAAATTTCTTTAGAGACCTTTTTCTTGCAAATTCCAACTCTATGGCGTTCCTCTCGGTCACACGATTCCAACGCAACCTCCCTTCCCCTCATTGGCCATCGGTGCAATGAGAAATTGCACTTTTAACCGAACATTTCGTGAGCCCACAAGCCTATTTGGTGAAAAAATGAAATTTCTTTAGAGACCTTTTTTCTTGCAAATTCCAACTCTATGGCGTTCCTCTCGGTCACACGATTCCAACGCAACCTCCCTTCCCCTCATTGGCCATCGGTGCAATGAGAAATTGCACTTTAAACCGAACTTTTCGTGAGCCCACAAGCCTATTTGGTGAAAAAATGAAATATCTTTAGAGACCTTTTTTCTTGAATGTTCCAACTCTATGGAGTTCCTCACGGTCACACGATTCCAACGCAACCTCCCTTCCCCTCATTGGCCATCGGTGCAATGAGAAATTGCACTTTAAACCGAACTTTTCGTTAGCCCACAAGCCTATTTGGTGAAAAAATGAAATTTCTTTAGAGACCTTTTTTCTTGCAAATTCCAACTCTATGGCGTTCCTCACGGTCAGACGATTCCAACGCAACCTCCCTTCCCCTCATTGGCCATCGGTGCAATGAGAAATTGCACTTTTAACCGAACTTTTCGTTAGCCCACAAGCCTATTTGGTGAAAAAATGAAATTTCTTTAGAGACCTTTTTTCTTGCAAATTCCAACTCTATGGCGTTCCTCTCGGTCACACGATTCCAACGCAACCTCCCTTCCCCTCATTGGCCATCGGTGCAATGAGAAATTGCACTTTAAACCGAACTTTTCGTGAGCCCACAAGCCTATTAGGTGAAAAAATGAAATTTCTTTAGAGACCTTTTTTCTTGCAAATTCCAACTCTATGGCGTTCCTCTCGGTCACACGATTCCTACGCAACCTCCCTTCCCCTCATTGCCCATCGGTGCAATGAGAAATTGCACTTTAAACCGAACTTTTCGTTAGCCCACAAGCCTATTTGGTGAAAAAAAGAAATTTCTTTAGAGACCTTTTTTCTTGCAAATTCCAACTCTATGGCGTTCCTCACGGTCACACAATTCCAACGCAACCTCCCTTCCCCTCATTGGCCATCGGTGCAATGAGAAATTGCACTTTTAACCGAACTTTTCGTTAGCCCACAAGCCTATTTGGTGAAAAAATGAAATTTCTTTAGAGACCTTTTTCTTGCAAATTCCAACTCTATGGCGTTCCTCTCGGTCACACGATTCCAACGCAACCTCCCTTCCCCTCATTGGCCATCGGTGCAATGAGAAATTGCACTTTAAACCGAACTTTTTGTTAGCCCACAAGCCTATTTGGTGAAAAAATGAAATTTCTTTAGAGACCTTTTTTCTTGCAAATTCCAACTCTATGGCGTTCCTCTCGGTCACACGATTCCAATGCAATCTCCCTTCCCCTCATTGGCCATCGGTGCAATGAGAAATTGAACTTTTAACCAAACTTTTCGTGAGCCCACAAGCCTATTTGGTGAAAAAATGAAATTTCTTTAGAGACCTTTTTTCTTGCAAATTCCAACTCTATGGCGTTACTCTCGGTCACACGATTCCAACGCAACCTCCCTTTCCCTCATTGGCCATCGGTGCAATGAGAAATTGCACTTTAAACCGAACTTTTCGTGAGCCCACAAGCCTATTTGGTGAAAAAATGAAATATCTTTAGAGACCTTTTTTCTTGAAAGTTCCAACTCTATGGAGTTCCTCACGGTCACACGATTCCAACGCAACCTCCCTTCCCCTCATTGGCCATCGGTGCAATGAGAAATTGCACTTTAAACCGAACTTTTCGTTAGCCCACAAGCCTATTTGGTGAAAAAATGAAATTTCTTTAGAGACCTTTTTTCTTGCAAATTCCAACTCTATGGCGTTCCTCACGGTCACACGATTCCAACGCAACCTCCCTTCCCCTCATTGGCCATCGGTGCAATGAGAAATTGCACTTTTAACCGAACTTTTCGTTAGCCCACAAGCCTATTTGGTGAAAAAATGAAATTTCTTTAGAGACCTTTTTTCTTGCAAATTCCAACTCTATGGCGTTCCTCTCGGTCACACGATTCCAACGCAACCTCCCTTCCCCTCATTGGCCATCGGTGCAATGAGAAATTGCACTTTAAACCGAACTTTTCGTGAGCCCACAAGCCTATTTGGTGAAAAAATGAAATTTCTTTAGAGACCTTTTTTCTTGCAAATTCCAACTCTATGGCGTTCCTCTCGGTCACACGATTCCTACGCAACCTCCCTTCCCCTCATTGCCCATCGGTGCAATGAGAAATTGCACTTTAAACCGAACTTTTCGTTAGCCCACAAGCCTATTTGGTGAAAAAAAGAAATTTCTTTAGAGACCTTTTTCTTGCAAATTCCAACTCTATGGCGTTCCTCTTGGTTACACGATACCAACGCAACCTCCCTTTCCCTCATTGGCCATCGGTGCAATGAGAAATTGCAATTTAAACCGAACTTTTCGTGAGCCCACAAGCCTAATTGGTGAAAAAATGAAATATCTTTAGAGACCTTTTTTCTTGCAAGTTCCAACTCTATGGCGTTCCTCACGGTCACACGATTCCAACGCAACCTCCCTTCCCCTCATTGGCCATTGGTGCAATGAGAAATTGCACTTTTAACCGAACTTTTCGTTTGCCCACAAGCCTATTTGGGGAAAAAATGAAATTTTTTTAGAGACCTTTTTTCTTGCAAATTCCAACTCTATGGCGTTCCTCTCGGTCACACGATACCAACGCAACCTCCCTTCCCCTCATTGGCCATCGGTGCAATGAGAAATTGAACTTTTAACCGAACTTTTCGTGAGCCCACAAGCATATTTGGTGAAAAAATGAAATTTCTTTAGAGACCTTTTTTCTTGCAAATTCCAACTCTATGGCGTTCCTCTCGGTCACACGATTCCAAGGCAACCTTCCTTCCCCTCATTGGCCATCGGTGCAATGAGAAATTGCACTTTTAACCGAACATTTCGTGAGCCTACAAGCGTATTTGGTGAAAAAATGAAATTTCTTTAGAGACCTGTTTTCTTGCAAATTCCAAATCTATGGCGTTCCTCTCGGTCACACGATTTCAACGCAACCTCCCTTCCACTCATTGACCAACGGTGCAATGAGATATTTCACTTTAAACAGAACTTTTCGTTAGCCCACAAGCCTATTTGGTGAAAAAATGAAATTTCTTTAGAGACATTTTTTCTTGCAAATTCCAACTCTATGCCGTTCCTCTCGGTCACACGATTCCAACGCAATCTCCCTTCCCCTCATTGGCCGTCGGTGCAATGAGAAATTGAACTTTTAACCGAACTTTTCATGAGCCCACAAGCCTATTTGGTGAAAAAATGAAATTTCTTTAGAGACCTTTTTTCTTGCAAGTTCCAACTCTATGGCGTTCCTCACGGTCACACGATTCCAACGCAACCTCCCTTCCCCTCATTGGTCATCGGTGCAATGAGAAATTGAACTTTTAACCGAACTTTTCGTTTGCCCACAAGCCTATTTGGTGAAAAAATGAAATTTTTTTAGAGACCTTTTTTCTTGCAAATTCCAACTCTATGGCGTTCCTCTCGGTCACACGATACCAACGCAATCTCCCTTCCCCTCATTGGCCATCGGTGCAATGAGAAATTGCACTTTAAACCGAACTTTTCGTGAGCCCACAATCCTATTTGGTGAAAAAATGAAATTTCTTTAGAGACCTTTTTTCTTGCAAATTCCAACTCTATGGCGTTCCTCTCGGTCACACGATTCCAAGGCAACCTTCCTTCCCCTCATTGGCCATCGGTGCAATGAGACATTGCACTTTTAACCGAACATTTCGTGAGCCCACAAGCCTATTTGGTGAAAAAAATGAAATTTCTTTAGAGACCTTTTTTCTTGCAAGTTCCAACTCTATGGCGTTCCTCAAGGTCACACGATTCCAACGCAACCTCCCTTCCCCTCATTGGTCATCGGTGCAATGAGAAATTGAACTTTTAACCGAACTTTTCGTGAGCCCACAAACCTATTTGGTGAAAAAATGAAATTTCTTTAGAGACCTTTTTTCTTGCAAATTCCAACTCTATGGCGTTCCTCTCGGTCACACGATTCCAAGGCAACCTTCCTTCCCCTCATTTGCCATCAGTGCAATGAGAAATTGCACTTTTAACCGAACATTTCGTGAGCCCACAAGCCTATTTGGTGAAAAAATGAAATTTCTTTAGAGACCTTTTTTCTTGCAAATTCCAACTCGCTGGCGTTCCTCTCGGTCACACGATTTCAACGCAACCTCCCTTCCACTCATTGACCAACGGTGCAATGAGATATTTCACTTTAAACCGAACTTTTCGTTAGCCCACAAGCCTATTTGGTGAAAAAATGAAATTTCTTTAGAGACCTTTTTTCTTGCAAATTCCAACTCTATGCCGTTCCTCTCGGTCACACGATTCCAACGCAACCTCCCTTCCCCTCATTGGCCGTCGGTGCAATGAGAAATTGAACTTTTAACCGAACTTTTCGTGAGCCCACAAGCCTATTTGGTGAAAAAATGAAATTTCTTTAGAAACCTTTTTTCTTGCAAGTTCCAACTCTATGGCGTTCCTCACGGTCACACGATTCCAACGCAACCTCCCTTCCCCTTATTGGTCATCGGTGCAATGAGAAATTGAACATTTAACCGAACTTTTCGCGAGCCCACAAGCATATTTGGTGAAAAAATGAAATTTTTTTAGAGACCTTTTTTCTTGCAAATTCAAACTCTATGGCGTTCCTCTCCGTCACACGATACCAACGCAACCTCCCTTCCCCTCATTGGTCATCGGTGCAATGAGAAATTGAACTTTTAACCGAACTTTTCGTGAGCCCACAAGCATAATTAGTGAAAAAATGAAATTTTTTTAGAGACCTTTTTTCTTGCAAATTCCAACTCTATGGCGTTCCTCTCGGTCACACGATACCAACGCAACCTCCATTCCCCTCATTGGCCATCGGTGCAATGAGAAATTGAACTTTTAACCGAACTTTTCGTGAGCCCACAAGCCTATTTGGTGAAAAAATGAAATTTCTTTAGAGACCTTTTTTCTTGCAAATTCCAACTCTATGGCGTTCCTCTCGGTCACACGATTCCAAGGCAACCTTCCTTCCCCTCATTGGCCATCGGTGCAATGAGAAATTGCACTTTAAACCGAACTTTTCGTGAGCCCACAAGCCTATTTGGTGAAAAAATGAAATATCTTTAGAGACCTTTTTTCTTGCAAGTTCCAACTCTATGGCGTTCCTCACGGTCACACGATTCCAACGCAACCTCCCTTCCCCTCATTGGCCATCGGTGCAATGAGAAATTGCACTTTTAACCGAACTTTTCGTTTGCCCACCAGCCTATTTGGTGAAAAAATGAAATTTTTTTAGAGACCTTTTTTCTTGCAAATTCCAACTCTATGGCGTCCCTCTTGGTCACACGATACCAACGCAACCTCCCTTCCCCTCATTGGCCATCGGTGCAATGAGAAATTGAACTTTTAACCGAACTTTTCGTGAGCCCACAAACCTATTTGGTGAAAAAATGAAATTTCTTTAGAGACCTTTTTTCTTGCAAATTCCAACTCTATGGCGTTCCTCTCGGTCACACGATTCCAAGGCAACCTTCCTTCCCCTCATTGGCCATCGGTGCAATGAGAAATTGCACTTTTAACCGAACATTTCGTGATCCCACAAGCCTATTTGGTGAAAAAATGAAATTTCTTTAGAGACCTTTTTTCTTGCAAATTCCAACTCTATGGCGTTCCTCTCGGTCACACGATTTCAACGCAACCTCCCATCCACTCATTGACCAACGGTGCAATGAGATAATTCACTTTAAACCGAACTTTTCGTTAGCCCACAAGCCTATTTGGTGAAAAAATGAAATTTCTTTAGAGACCTTTTTTCTTGCAAATTCCAACTCTATGCCGTTCCTCTCGGTCACACGATTCCAACGCAACCTCCCTTCCCCTCATTGGCCGTCGGTGCAATGAGAAATTGAACTTTTAACCGAACTTTTCGTGAGCCCACAAGCCTATTTGGTGAAAAAATGAAATTTCTTTAGAGACCTTTTTTCTTGCAAATTCCAACTCTATGGCGTTCCTCTCGGTCACACGATTCCAAGGCAACCTTCCTTCCCCTCATTGGCCATCGGTGCAAAGAGAAATTGCACTTTTAACCGAACATTTCGTGAGCCCACAAGCCTATTTGGTGAAAAAATGAAATTTCTTTAGAGACCTTTTTTCTTGCAAATTCCAACTCTATGGCGTTCCTCTTGGTCACACGATTTCAACGCAACCTCCCTTCCACTCATTGACCAACGGTGCAATGAGATATTTCACTTTAAACCGAACTTTTCGTTAGCCCACAAGCATATTTGGTGAAAAAATGAAATTTCTTTAGAGACCTTTTTTCTTGCAAATTCCAACTCTATACCGTTCCTCTCGGTCACACGATTCCAACGCAACCTCCCTTCCCCTCATTGGCCGTCGGTGCAATGAGAAATTGAACTTTTAACCGAACTTTTCGTGAGCCCACAAGCCTATTTGGTGAAAAAATGAAATTTCTTTAGAGACCTTTTTTCTTGCAAGTTCCAACTCTATGGAGTTCCTCACGGTCACACGATTCCAACGCAACCTCCCTTCCCCTCATTGGTCATCGGTGCAATGAGAAATTGAACTTTTAACCGAACTTTTCGTGAGCCCACAAGCATATTTGGTGAAAAAATGAAATTTTTTTAGAGACCTTTTTTCTTGCAAATTCCAACTCTATGGCGTTCCTCTCGGTCACACGATACCAACGCAACCTCCCTTCCCCTCATTGGTCATCGGTGCAATGAGAAATTGAACTTTTAACCGAACTTTTCGTGAGCCCACAAGCATATTTAGTGAAAAAATGAAATTTTTTTCGAGACCTTTTTTCTTGAAAATTCCAACTCTATGGCGTTCCTCTCGGTCACACGATTCCAACCCAATCTACCTTCCCCTCATTGGCCATCGGTGCAATGAGAAATTGCACTTTAAACCGAACTTTTCGTGAGCCCACAAGCCTATTTGGTGAAAAAATGAAATTTCTTTAGAGACCTTTTTTCTTGCAAATTCCAACTCTATGGCGTTCCTCTCGGTCACACGATTCCAACGCAACCGCCCTTCCCCTCATTGACCACCGGTACAATAAGATATTTCACTTTAAACCGAACTTTTCGTGAGCCCACAAGCCTATTTGGTGAAAAAATTAATTTTCTTGAGAGACCTTTTTCATGCAAATTCCAACTCTATGGCGTTCCTCTCAGTCATATGATTCCAACGCAACCTCTCTTTCACTCATTGACCATCGGTACTATGAGATATTTCACTTTAAACCGAACTTTTCGTGAGCCAACAAGCCTATTTGGTGAAAAAAATGAAATTTCTTTAGAGACCTTTTTTCTTGAAAATTCCAACTCTATGGCGTTCTTCTTGGTCATACGATTCCAACCCAACCTCCCTTCCACACATTGACCATCGGTGCAATGAGATATTTGACTTTAAACCGAACTGTTCGAGACCCACAAGGCTATTTGATGAAAAAAATAAATTTCTTTTAAGAGCTTTTTTCTTGCAAATTCCAACTCTATGGCGTTCCTCTCGGTCACACGATTCCAACTCAACCTCCCTTCCCCTCATTGGCCATCGGTGCAATGAGAAATTGCAATTTAAACCGTACTTTTCGTGAGCCCACAAGCCTATTTGGTAAAAAAATGAAATTTCTTTAGAGACCTTTTTTCTTGCAAATTCCAACTCTATGCCGTTCCTATCGGTCACACGATTCCAACGCAACCTCCCTTCCCCTCATTGGCCGTCGGTGCAATGAGAAATTGAACTTTTAACCGAACTTTTCGTGAGCCCACAAGCCTATTTGGTGAAAAAATGAAATTTCTTTAGAGACCTTTTTTCTTGCAAGTTCCAACTCTATGGCGTTCCTCACGGTCACACGATTCCAACGCAACCTCCCTTCCCCTCATTGGTCATCGGTGCAATGAGAAATTGAACTTTTAACCGAACTTTTCGTGAGCCCACAAGCATATTTGGTGAAAAAATGAAATTTTTTTAGAGACCTTTTTTCTTGCAAATTCCAACTCTATGGCGTTCCTCTCGGTCACACGATACCAACGCAACCTCCATTCCCCTCATTGGTCATCGGTGCAATGAGAAATTGAACTTTTAACCGAACTTTTCGTGAGCCCACAAGCATATTTAGTGAAAAAATGAAATTTTTTTAGAGACCTTTTTTCTTGAAAATTCCAACTCTATGGCGTTCCTCTCGGTCACACGATACCAACGCAACCTCCCTTCCCCTCATTGGCCATCGGTGCAATGAGAAATTGAACTTTTAACCAAACTTTTCGTGAGCCCACAAGCCTATTTGGTGAAAAAATGAAATTTCTTTAGAGACCTTTTTTCTTGCAAATTCCAACTCTATGGCGTTCCTCTCGGTCACACGATTCCAAGGCAACCTTCCTTCCCCTCAATGGCCATCGGTGCAATGAGAAATGGCACTTTTAACCGAACATTTCGTGAGCCCACAAGCCTATTTGGTGAAAAAATGAAATTTCTTTAGAGACCTTTTTTCTTGCAAATTCCAACTCTATGGCGTTCCTCTTGGTCACACGATTTCAACGCAACCTCCCTTCCACTCATTGACCAACGGTGCAATGAGATATTTCACTTTAAACCGAACTTTTCGTTAGCCCACAAGCCTATTTGGTGAGAAAATGAAATTTCTTTAGAGACCTTTTTTCTTGCAAATTCCAACTCTATGCCGTTCCTCTCGGTCACACGATTCCAACGCAACCTCCCTTCCCCTCATTGGCCGTCGGTGCAATGAGAAATTGAACTTTTAACCGAACTTTTCGTGAGCCCACAAGCCTATTTGGTGAAAAAATGAAATTTCTTTAGAGACCTTTTTTCTTGCAAATTCCAACTCTATGGCGTTCCTCTCAGTCATACGATACCAACGCAACCTTCCTTCCTCTCATTGGCCGTCGGTGCAATGAGAAATTGAAATTTTAACCGAACTTTTCGTGAGCCCACAAGGCTATTTGGTGAAAAAATGAAATTTCTTTAGAGACCTTTTTTCTTGCAAATTCCAACTCTATGGCGTTCCTCTCGGTCACACGATTCCAACGCAACCGCCCTTCCCCTCATTGACCACCGGTACAATAAGATATTTCACTTTAAACCGAACTTTTCGTGAGCCCACAAGCCTATTTGGTGAAAAAATTAATTTTCTTGAGAGACCTTTTTCATGCAAATTCCAACTCTATGGCGTTCCTCTCAGTCATATGATTCCAACGCAACCTCTCTTTCACTCATTGACCATCGGTACTATGAGATATTTCACTTTAAACCGAACTTTTCGTGAGCCAACAAGCCTATTTGGTGAAAAAAATGAAATTTCTTTAGAGACCTTTTTTCTTGAAAATTCCAACTCTATGGCGTTCTTCTTGGTCATACGATTCCAACCCAACCTCCCTTCCACACATTGACCATCGGTGCAATGAGATATTTCACTTTAAAACCGAACTTTTCGTGAGCCCACAATCCTATTTGGTAAAAAAATAAAATTTCTTTAGAGAACTTTCTTCTTGGAAATGCCAACTCTATGGCGTTCCTCTCGGAGACACGATTCCAACGCAACCTCCCTTCAACTCATTGACCATCGGTGCATTGAGATATTGCACTTTCAACCGAACTTTTCGTGAGCCCACAAGCCTATTTGGTGAAAAAATGAAATTTCTTTAGAGACCATTTTTCTTGCAAATTCCTACTCAATGGCGTTCCTCTCAGTCACATGATTCCAACGCAACCTCCCTTCCCCTCATTGGCCATCGGTGCAATGAGAAATTGTACTTTAAACCGAAGTTTTCGTGAGCCCACAAGCCTATTTGGTGAAAAAATGAAATTTCTTTAGAGACCTTTTTTCTTGCAAATTCCAACTCTATGGCGTTCCTCTCGGTCACACGATTCCAACGCAGCCTCCCTTCCCCTCATTGACCATCGGTGCAATTAGATATTTCAATTTAAACCGAAATTTTCGTAAGCCCACAAGCCAATTTAGTGAAAAACTGAAATTTCTTTAGAGTCCTTTTTTCTTGCAAATTCCAACTCTATGGCGTTCCTCTCGGTCATATGATTCCAACGCAACCTCCCTTCAACTCATTGACCATCGGTGCAATGAGATATTTCACTTTAAACCGAACTTTTCGTAAGCCTACAAGCCTATTTGGTGAAAAAATGAAATTTCTTTAGAGACCTTTTTTCTTGAAATTCCAACTCTATGGCGTTCCTCTCGGTCATATGATTCCAACGTAACATCCCTTCCACTCATTGACCATCGGTGCAATGAGAAATTGCACTTTAAACCGAACTTTTCGTGAGCCCACAAGCCTATTTGGTGAAAAAATGAAATTTCTTTAGAGACCTTTTTTCTTTCAAATTCCAACTCTATGGCATTCTTCTTGGTCATACGATTCCAACGCAACCTCCCTTCCCCTCATTGGCCATCGGAGCAATGAGAAATTGCACTTTAAACCGAACTTTTCGTGAGCCCATAAGCCTATTTGGTGAAAAAATTGAAATTTCTTTAAAGACCTTTTTTCTTGAAAATTCCAACTCTATGACGTTCCACTCGGTCATATGAGTCAAACGCAACCTCCCTTCCACTCATTGGCCACCGGTGCAATGAGATATTTCACTTTAAACCGAACTGTTCGTGACCCACAAGGCTATTTGATGAAAAAAATGAAATTTCTTTTAAGAGCTTTTTTTCTTGCAAATTCCAACTCTATGGCGTTCCTCTCGGTCACACGATTCCAACACAACCTCCCTTCCCCTCATTGTCCATCAGGGCAATGAGAAATTGCACTTTAAACCGAACTTTTCGTGAGCCCACAAGCCTATTTGGTGAAAAAATGAAATTTCTTTAGAGACCTTTTTTCTTGCAAATTCCAACTCTATGGCGTTCTTCTCGGTCATATGATTCCAACGCAACCTCCCTTCAACTCATTGACTATCGGTGCAATGAGATATTTCACTTTAAACCGAACTTTTCGTGAGCCCACAAGCCTATTTGGTGAAAAAATGAAATTTCTTTAGAGACCATTTTTCTTGAAAATTCCTACTCAATGGCTTTCCTCTCGGTCACATGATTCCAACGCAACCTCCCTTACCCTCATTGGCCATCGGTGCAATGAGAAATTGCACTTAAATCCGAACTTTTCGTGAGCCCACAAGCCTATTTGGTGAAAAAATTAAATTTCTTTAGAGACCTTTTTCTTGCAAATTCCAACTCTATGGCGTTCCTCTCGGTCACACGATTCCAACGCAACCTCCTTTCCCCTCATTGGCCATCGGTGCAATAAGAAATTGCACTTTAAACCGAACTTTTCGTGAGCCCACAAGCCTATTTGGTGAAAAAATGTAATTTCTTTAGAGAACTTTTTTCTTGAAAATTCCAACTATATGGCGTTCCTCTCGGTCATACGATTCCAACGCAACCTCCCTTCCACTCATTGGCCATCGGTGCATTGAGATACTGCACGTTAAGCCGAACTTTTCGTGACCCACAAGCCTATTTGATGAAAAAATGAAATTTCTTTAGAGACATTTTTTCTGGCAAATTCCAACTCTATGGTGTTCCTCTCGGTCACACGATTTTAACTCAACTTCCCATCCACTCATCGGCCACCGGTGCAATGAGATATTTGACTTTAAACCGAACTGTTCGAGACCCACAAGGCTATTTGATGAAAAAATTAAATTTCTTTTAAGAGCTTTTTTCTTGCAAATTCCAACTCTATGGCGTTCCTCTCGGTCACACGATTCCAACTCAACCTCCCTTCCCCTCATTGGCCATCGGTGCAATGAGAAATTGCAATTTAAACCGTACTTTTCGTGAGCCCACAAGCCTATTTGGTGAAAAAATGAAATTTCTTTAGAGACCATTTTTCTTGCAAATTCCAACTCTATGGCGTTCCTCTCGGTCATATGATTCCAACACAACCTCCCTTCCACTCAATGACCATCGGTGCAATGAGATATTTCACTTTAAACCGAACTTTTCATGAGCCCACAAGCCTATTTGGTGAAAAATGAAATTTCTTTAGAGACCATTTTACTTGCAAATTCCAACTCTATGGCGTTCCTCTCGGTCATATGATTCCAACGCAACATCCCTTCCACTTATTGACAATCGGTGCAATGAGAAATTGCAATTTAAACCGAACTTTTCGTGAGCCCACAAGCCTATTTGTTGAAAAAATGAAATTTCTTTAGAGACCTTTTTTCTTTCAAATTCCAACTCTATGGCGTTCTTCTTGGTCATACGATTCCAACGCAACCTCCCTTCCCCTCATTGGCCATCGGTGCAATGAGAAATTGCACTTTAAACCGAACTTTTCGTGAGCCCATAAGCCTATTTGGTGAAAAAATTGAAATTTCTTTAGAGACCTTTTTTCTTGCAAATTCCAACTCTATGACGTTCCACTCGGTCAGATGAGTCCAACGCAACCTCCCTTCCACTCATTGGCCACCGGTGCAATGAGATATTTCACTTTAAACCGAACTGTTCGTGACCCACAAGGCTATTTGATGAAAAAAAATGAAATTTCTTTTAAGAGCTTTTTTTCTTGCAAATTCCAACTCTATGGCGTTCCTCTCGGTCACACGATTCCAACACAACCTCCCTTCCCCTCATTGGCCATCGGTGCAATGAGAAATTGCACTTTAAACCGAACTTTTTGTGAGCCCACAAGCCTATTTGGTGAAAAAATGAAATTTCTTTAGAGATCATTTTTCTTGCAAATTCCAACTCTATTGCGTTCCTCTCGGTCATATGATTCCAACACAACCTCCCTTCCCCTCATTGGCCATCGGTGCAATGCGATATTTCACTTTAAACCGAACTGTTCGTTAACCACAAGGCTATTTGATGAAAAAATGAAATTTCTTTTAAGTTCTTTTTCTTGCAAATTCCAACTCTATGGCGTTCCTCTCGGCCACACGATTCCAACCCAACCTCCCTTCCCCTCATTGGCCATCGCTGCAATGAGAAATTGCACTTTAAACCGAACTTTTCGTGAGCCCACAAGCCTATTTGGTGAAAAAATGAATTTTCTATAGAAACCACCATCAACCAAAAGGTTCAACCCACTTAGGTACTTTGACTCATCACTCACCAGGCTCAGCGCCACCTCCGCAACATCCTTTGGTTTCAAAACAACTCCTTTCAGATTCACGATCGTCCAGAACATATCCTCCAGAGTCTTCTCGTCAAGCCCCATTGACTCTTCACCCATCGAAGTCGGAGTCCCAAACGGTGAGATGCAGTTCACACGAATCCCGAACTCCCCCAGCTCCCTTCCGGGAAACGCTCCCGGGACTGGGATTTTCAAATGGTGAAAGGGAAAGTCTTTAAAACGTATTATTAGTTCTCTTGATTCCTACTTAACGGCGCTTTTGCCCCCTTTTTTTTAACCTTATTTGTTGCGAATTGCGATCGATGCTTATTATGCAAGTAAAGTAAGAGGGTGGATGAGGCTAGGGGCGGTTGCATGCACGTTAAGGTCAGGCACAAACGTGACAACAGAGATTCTGTGTATAAAGCGCAATAATGCGTTTTCATCCGCAAAAGTTAAACTGCTCACAGCATAAAGTGTGAGTAGATACTCACTGAAAGGAGGGAGGCTGTGGGCACTTTTTCGGGCGAGGCGAAATTTTGGGCTGAGGAAGTGGGCAGTTTTTGGGCTGCCCGAAATTTTGGGCGGGAAGTTGGAGAAGGAAGGAATAATTCGGGTCTGGTGGGGGCGGCCCGAAATTTTGGGCGGGAAGTTGAATATGAAGGAACAATTCGGGTCTGGTGCCTTGCAGCCTAGTAAGGGCTGCCCGCCGAGGGCCCATGGGCCGAAGGCTCATAAAATAGTTTTTTGGGCCGATATTGACATGGTCTGACATGATACGTTTTTGTAAAAGGATGAATATTGGTATGACATTATGAGATACTAGTCTGGGTTTTACAGATATTTGTTGACATGTGTTGGCATAATATCAATTCCTAATTCCTTTAAGTTTTTTCGACACTCGTTCAGTTATGCATTGTCATTAAAAGTTGTCTTGTGCAGGGATGTTTGTAGGTTTTCATCGTCGATGGTGTTCCTTATGGTTGAGAGATCAATTCACAGTCGGGACAGTTTTTTGGGCCGATATTGACATGGCCTGACAGGATATGTTTTTGTAAAAGGACGAATATTGGTATGACATTATGAGATACTAGTCTGGGTTTTACAGATATTTGTTGACATGTGTTGGCATAATATCAATTCCTAATTCCCTTAAGTTTTTTCGACACTCGTTCAGTTATGCATTGTCATTAATAGTTGTCTTGTGCAGGGATGTTTGTAGGTTTTCGTCGTCGATGGTGTTCCTTATGGTTGAGAGATCAATTCACAGTCGGGATGTTGACTACGCAAGCCAGCGAGTCGTGCAATGCACAAGTGCGACTTTTCTTGAAAATGATTTGGACTTGTTTTTCATTCACTTTAGCAGGTACGCAGAATATTTCTTTGCCTTTCTTTGATATTAGTCTACTTAAATTTTGGATATTTGTCAGCGTTGTCCGGATATTTATATGCTATTGTTAAATATTACTTTGTTTAGTTGGGATATTAGTATTGGTTTTAGTGGATATTAGTCTGGGCACTAAACTCTTTCTCGTGCTTTGTAAATGTAGTTTGTTGGCTGAAAAAAGACGCAAGTAGACTGAGTCAGACTACAATGGGAAACAATCGGTTCCTTATATTATGATGGAGGATAGCCCGTTCCTACAACATGCGGCAAAGGTCTTTACTCCTAACATCTTCAATCGGATACAAAATCAGTATTTGAAAACTGAACCCTATCTAAAGGTCTTTACTCCTTGTGCATGTACTGCGCTGCGACTTCAGCATCTTCTTCTTCCTCATCCTCCTCTGGCTGTGGCGATGGTGACGGCGGTGGATTTCGTCGCTGTCTCTTCACGTTCGTTTTATCCCTGCACGTACAAATATCTCGATATATCAAACAATTATCCAAGCAATTCACAACACATATCATGATGGTTAAAAACCAATATCCAGATATATCAAACAATTATCCAGGGAAATCACAACTGATATCATGCTGACCAAAAACCAATATCCAGATATATCAAACAATTATCCAGCCAAGTCATAACTGATATCATGCTGATCAAAAACCAATATCCAGATATATCAAACAATTATCCAGGCAAGTCACAAATGATATCATTCTGATCAAAAACCAATATCCATATATATCAAACAATTATCCAGGCAAGTGACAAATGATACCATGCTGATAAAAACCAATATCCATATATATCAAACAATTATCCAGGCAAGTCACAACTTATATCATGCTGATTAAAAACCAATATCCAGATATATCAAACAATTATCCAGGCAAGTCAGAACCCATATAATGCTGAGTAAAAACCAATATCCAGATATATCAAAGAAACAATCCAAGCAAAACACAATGGATATCCAGATATATCAAAGAAACAATCCAAGCAAAACACAATGGATATCCAGATATATCAAAGAAACAATCCAAGCAAAACACAATGGATATCCAGAATCAAAATAAATAATATCGGAACGCACACAAAACAGATTATAACATGTAGCAGAGATTTAGAGTGCACCGAAATCTTTACCTCGCCTTGCTTTGACCTCGAGCTGCTTCTTGTGCAGATCCTATCAAACAACTATCCAAGAAAGTCATAACTGATATCATGCTCAAACAAAACCAATATCAAGATACATCAAACAACAACCCAGGCAATAAACAACGGATATCCAGAAGGAACAGAATGCATATCTTGCCGAACAGAATAAATAAGACAGTTACCTTAGTCCACAAAGTAGTTCTTTCTCCACAACCGCCGTCAAACCAACCGCCGCTACTTCGTCGTCGTGAAACCCAGCCCTTCGTCGCCGCCGATTCGTCTGCAAAGTCGCCGCCATCAACACAAGCTTCGTCGACGTGAAACCCCGGCCTTCGTCGCCGCCGATTAGTCTGGACCCTCGTCGCCGCCGCCGAAACCAACCACCGCTACGCTGCACCCTCGACGCCGCTTCGCAGGTCCGTCGCCGCCGCTTCGCTGGTGGTCGCCGTGAAATCGCTGCTTCTTCGTCGTGTTCGTGAGAGGAGGAAAGTGAGAGAGAGGGGAAAAGGGGGAGAGAGGGGAAAGTGGTTCTGGCGGAGAAACTGACCTGGGGAAAGAATTTTTGGTTTTTGAATTTGTGGTGGGTCAGTCGTGGGTTTGGCCAGCCAACCCAAACCGACTCACCTTCCTCAACCCAAACCAGTCCCATCTGAGTCTTGCCCTCGTGGACAATAGATCCACCGTGTGAGTATCTACTCACAATTTATGCTGTGAGCAGCATAACTAAGTTGGTTTTCATCCTACCTTAACTACACAACAATGATTTAAGCCACAGTCGACCAAATCCGAGAACCGCATTCTATTGTTAAGGTCCAAAAAAAAAAAGATATGATGTCCAATGCAAGTAGGACTTGTATATGCAAAGAAACTAGAAATGAATGATTTGTAGAGGTGGCAATTGGATCGGATTCGTGGATTCGTGGATTGGATTGGTGGATACATGGATCAAATGGATTGGTGGATTCATGGATTGGATCAAATGGATTGGTGGATTGATCCATGAATCCAAATGACATCAAACGCTTGGACCAAAATGTAAAATTTGAAAAGTTTTGGTACTAAAATGTCATAATGAAAAATTTTAGGTACCAAAATGTAATTTTCCAAAGATATTTTTCGTATAAAAATATAAATTTTAGGTACCAAATGTAAAATATAAAAAATATAGGTACCAAATCGTAATTTGCCATTTGGATCCATGGATTGATCCATGAATCCACCAATCCAATTGGATTTGGATCAATTGGATTGGATTTAAATGGATTGGATTATATGGATAATTTTGGTGGATGGATTGGATTAGATGGATAATTTGGATCCTAATTGCCACCTCTAATGATTTGTGAACACCAAACAGACAAGATCAGCAATTTCGATTGCTAAAATGAAATTTGGGTTAATTGCATGATTGGTCACTGAAATTACAAAAAACGTTCATGTTTGGTCACTTGAAATTAGGGATGGCAATTTCGACCTGACCCGTTTTACACGACCTGTTTGACCTGTTTTGGGGCGGGTCCGACCCGCCCTGTAGGCGGGGCGGGGCGGGCATGGGTAGTCTCATCGACCCGACCTGCCCTGACCCGCCCCATTCTCGACCCATTCTTGTCTAAATCACATGTAATCTTAGTCAAATTACTGAGAATTTTCCTTTTATTGCATCATATTTTAGCTATAATAAAGTTGTAAATTAGTAAAAATCTCAATTTCTCCAATAATTTAACTACAATTGTCATAATATTGTTTGTTTTCTTAGTCTTATAATAAAAATAACGAATATTTCTAATGTTTTTCATATAAATTGCATACCCATTGGGTCAACCTGCCCCGACCCATGACCCGTGATCAATTACCCGACCTGGACCCGACCTGCCACGGGGCGGGTCTGGGTACCAAGAAACCCGCCCCGGACCTGCCCCATTGCCATTCCTACTTGAAATATTTAAATCCAATCTTGATCACTCAAATTAGTTAAATGGTTCAAGCTTGGTCACTCTCCGTTAACTCTAGCTTACGTGGCAGTCAGCTTTCATAGTTGACCGTTAAATATGTGAAGTGGCAATTAAAAAATTATTAAAAAAAAATTGTATATTTTTCACCTTATTATTACATTCACTAAAAAATAAAAATAATAAAAAACCTAATTTTTTTTCTACACACCCAAAACCCTAAGTGCGATGGGAAAAAGAAGAGAGATTGCTGGACTGCTCTATCTCCTTCCCATCCAAACAAAATCTTCACCTTTTACTTTCATCATCGAATGATTTCCTATTGGATTATTATAAGATGGAGCTCTATTTTGTTGGACTTGAAAGGAGGAGAGCAACAATATAAGCGCCAAAACGACTCAATAATGCAGCTACCTTTTTCTTCACATCCATGGTATTCAATCCACAGCTATAATGGGTACAGAACAACGAGAGTAGTTCCCTGATGAGATTTTGCATTGTTTCAGAATATTGGATGGCAGATGATTTTCCCATTTATCTACAAATGTCAAACATATTGACTAACATCTAAAAATACACAAGATCTTAAGCTAGATAAGTACTATCACACATTTTGTACTATGTATATGGAAAGAGGCTTCTATTTTCAATTAAATTATAACGATTAAATATCAAGTATCAGACCGAATCATATCGACAATCAATATAAAGCGAATACCAAATTAGATCTATGATCATATTGATGCATTTAAAAAGACAACGTGCTAAAAATATAGTTCTTCATGTCATCAATTGCATTATCAACAGAGAAAAGACTTAACCACCACCGTTTTAGAGTGGACCATATACGGTATATATACCACGCTGAGCTACTAGTTATTACTCTTCCCGTGATCTCAATGAAGGTGGGTGGCCTACTGGCCTGGCTTGCCGCAGAGCAGCATTAAGGCAGTGTTAGATCCAGATCAGAAGAATTCAGTACACAAAGAGGGTAATAACTAATAAGCAAGAGTGGACCGTCAAAATTTGAAAAATTCAGTCCCAACTCTCAATCATACATCCACACAACCATATACATTACTGCAATGTCCTCCTATTCCTATTCCTTACTTCAATGCGCCTCCCCCACGTATTTTAACTTCCCCCAGGCGCAAACTAGTATTACCCTGCACACTTCTGCTACACTACTCTTCCCCGACTCCAACCGTGAAAAACAGTAAAAGACATGTGCTGCACTGAGATCCAAGGAATGCATTTAAGATTGGACATTGACCCAACTACCAATTTACGACCAACACAAGCAGTAAGAAGAAGAAGAAAACACAGGCAGACAGTCTGGTAAATAAATCACATTTCGGATTCAAACCCAATGTTCCAGAACCCTTCAGGAGTCATGGGAGGGGCGTACCTGTACCGATGCCTGGAGACGCCATCATGATGCTCGCACCTCAGATTTTCATTGCCACCACCTCCGTTCTCCAGAACGGCGTCGTAGAACTTCTTGCACTGCTTGCACTCCACGCCTTGCAGTTTCTCCCGTTCCGCTTTCTTTCGAACCGTTTCGACGTACTTGAAACCATTCTTTCCCCCGGTCAACGTTTGATGATCCCGCTTTGCTGGACCGGGGTCCACATTCATGTTCTGAGTTTCGTCATCTGAATCGTTATCAACACGAGGGATGGCGTCTACCATAGCTGGAACCACGTCAGCAACGTTAGCTTCTGCTTCCGTGATGACGGCTTTGTTCCTGTTTGCTCTGAGGTTCTCCAATGGAGTGCTCAGAAAATCATCATGTGGGTCCGGCCCATTTTTGCCTTGGGCGCACGACCTAGTTTCCACCCACCCTGAAGCAGGCCGCTTTACTCTGCTTATGGAGGGAGATTTTGCTGTAGGCGGAAGCTTCTGCGCTGCAGGACGAGGTGGAGGAAGGTGGAAACTCGGATTTGAAACCGTCATCGTCCATGGCATGTCAGACTCAACGCCATCGTCAATTCCATCTTCTATCTTCACTTTCTTTGGCTGGTGAGGATATGTGTTAGTGTTCAAGTCCTTGGTCTTGAGCTCTGCAATAACACAATGCAATACGATCAGAATTGCAGCAGTCGTTCGTATGCATTCTCGAGGTCAAGTTCCCAATCACCAAAGGCATTCTCGGAATCTTCTGCCATTGAAGGACAATAGATAAACTACTATTGCATAACCGCTTTAATTTCCGAATCCAAACTATAAGGAACAGTGCTCCATACCATAACGAACACATTTGCAGGGCCTTATTTAGTTATGCACATCTTAAGCAGCTTTTTAAGATGGCTCCATAGTCAAAGATGGGATGTTAATAATAGTGCGAAGCCTAAAGATTCCTCTTACCAGGTGATAACGTTGGACTCTTGGGGTGCTTGAACCCATCACCGACGCCTTTCAATTTAGCCTGGGGAAGCATGTTCCCTGATGTAAGACCACATTTCTCGCAAAGATAGGTATATTGATGTTTCAATCTCTTGTATGCATCGACAAGATCCTTGTTCTTTCCCTTCTCTCCCACCAATTCAGCATTTTTGGCCTGAATTTGCTTAAGTAATTCTTTTTTGTCATCATCTCTATTGCTATCGGTCTTCTGCAGCTCAATCACGTTCTCCTCTAAATCTCTTATTTTGCCTTCAAGCTCTTCTCTAACCTTAACATGCTCCTTCCATATAGAATCTTCGTTCAAGACTTTATCCCTAATTTTGACGGAGAGTTTACTTGCCTGCTCTTGTAGCTCTTCCTGCAATGCTCTTCCCTCCTCTACTTCTCTACTCTTGTCCTTCAGATTCCTTTCGAGTTCATCAATCTTCTCCTTAAGCTTGACCCTCTCCTCTTCGGTTTCCTTCCGCTCACTAAAGATTTTCGACCTGAAGTACTCATTCAATTCCCCCATACCTTTTAATTCATCTTTTTGCCCAACTATTTCCTCGTTCTTTTCTACTATCTCCTTCATGAGATCCTCAACCTTTCTCTCTAACCCGTCCACTTTGTCAGCCAACGCATTTGCCTTCTCTTCCTGCACCTTAAGCTGCATTGACTGTTCATGTATTTTGGTCCCTTTCGATCGAATCATTTGAATCAACCTATTGCTCAATTCCATTCCCTCTTCAACCTCAGCAGACTTCTTGGCGAGTTGCTGTTCTAGTAAACCAATTCTCTCCTGGTCCTTTCCCGTTTCAACACCAGACATCATCTCCCTCTTCTTTGCTTCCAACCACACTTCCTTCTCGAGATTTAGAGACTGGTTCTCCGCAACAGCTTCTTGCTTCCCGAGTTCGAGCTCCTTGATTCGAAGCATGAGTTCCTTCTCTTTCTCTTTCCATCTATCATCTGCCTGTCTCTTCGCCTCCAGATAACATTCCTGGGAGTTCTTGTACTTGGATTGAACATTAGGGTAGAGCTGGCTGCAGAATATGTATTCGATCTGAGAAATCCTGTCTTTCGCTTCTTCAATCGTAGCAACTAGAATTGTACTCAGCCGAGATACATACTTCACATCGTCCAGATCCACCAGGGAACCGTTTTTTGGCGGCACTTGATCCATTCCCCGCACGAGAATATGCAAGAAAAGCAAACTCCACAGCCCCTATACCACCAACTGACCTACTGATTGGATTACGATTTCAGTGAAAGCGAGTCGGAGAGTGCAAACGCAAGAGAGGAACTACTAACACAGGCACACTTCGGCTAAAGAGGATTACAGATCTATGGTTATCGGCATCCAGTTTGAAGCATTCCCGTAGAAATGAAGACAGAGAGTGCAATTCTCGTTCCACGCGAACTATGAAGACGAAGTAAGTACTCGCAGAGAAATTATTTTACCTAGAGCATATTCTGAATGAAAAGGTCCCGATTCAAGGAGGAGACGTCTCGCTTCGACAGTTCTGGGCGGAGGACGGTGGAGAGTTTTCTCAACAACGGCGACGCTCGCACTTGATTAATTGACCGGGAAGGGCTATGGCTGATTGGCTACGGCGTACCCGGAACTCGGCGATGGCGGGTTGGGGGAGCTTGAAATTAGAAATTGAAAATGAAAATTATGATTAGCTTCGCGGGCACGATTCACATTTCGTTGCAGCGTGGAGCCCACCGCCTGGCTATCTTAGAAATTTTGAAAAAAAAAATGCATAATTGGAATGTTTTGGGGCTCAATTTGGGGATGTCAAGAACCAGTTGATCCCAATAACTCGAGTTGTTGGGAGAGGTTCAATTGTGGATCATATACCACAATACTAACACGCCCCCTCAAACGAAAACCACTCACAAGGGCTTGAAGTTTGCACAGGTCTGAAGACAAGAATACCATGTGCTTAACAAATGGGGGTCACCGGGAATCGAACACAAGACCTCTCGGTCACAGAAAGCTCTGATACCATGTCAAGAACCAGTTGATCCCAATAACTCGAGTTGTTGGGAGAGGTTCAATCGTGGATCATATACCTCAATCGAGCGTTATAAAGCCCGGCTTGTTGCCCGGGGTTTTCAGCAGATTGCAGGGTATGATTTCCACCAAACATTCAGTCCCGTACTGAAGCATGCTACCTTACGATTGATTTTGGGACTTGCCGTCTCTCATTCTTGGCCACTCCATCAGCTCGACATCTCCAACGCATTCTTAAATGGTACACTACAGGAGGATGTCTATATGTAGCAGCCTGCAGGTTTTGTGAACCCCGACTTTCCTGATTATGTGTGCCGTCTCAAGAAATCGATTTACGGTCTCCGGCAATCACCTCGAGCTTGGTTTCAGTGCTTAACCGAGGCTCTCTGTGAATTTGGTTTCACTGCATCAAAGACGGACCCGTCCTTATTCATCTACAACAGGGGTTCTGATCACCTTTACACGTTGGTATATGTGGATGATTTAGTTCTTACAGGTACAAATGCAGCCCTTATACAGCAGCTCATGGAATTCCTCCGTTTGAAGTTTGCCTTGCGGGATTTGGGACAATTGTCATATTTTCTCGGGCTAGAAGTACACCATACAGCAGATGGTCTGATTCTCAATCAACGAAAATATATTCTTGAGCTTCTCAAGCGTTCTGGAATGTCCACAGCCAATGCCATATCCACCCCCTGTACAGCTAATCAACTCTTGCAAAGTGCCTCTGATCTATCACCTGCTTTTGCTGATCCGGGTCTCTATAGGAGCATTGTTGGCGGCCTCCAATACTTAAGCTTCACACGGCCTGATCTTTCTTTTGCAGTAAATCATGTGTCCCAGTTTCAACAATCTCCGACTGACGCACACTGGGCAGCAGTCAAACGTATTATGCGCTACTTACAGGGGACCCTGACACAGGGTTTGGTTTTTCAGCGTTCAGCTCGTCCTCAACTGCACGGCTATTCTGATGCCTCGTTTGCCTCTTCCCCTCGAGATAGGAAGTCAATCTCGGGTTATGCTGTCTTCTATGGTTCGAATTTGGTTTCATGGTCAACTCGCAAACAAAAAGCAGTTGCGCGGTCGTCTACAGAGTGTGAATACCGAGCTCTTGCGACGTTGGCATCAGAAGTTATCTGGTTACAATCTCTACTAGCCGAGCTTGGGCAACCTACTCATACATCTCCGGTTCTCTGGTGTGATAATTTAGGAGCCACATATCTCGCTCACAACCCAGTTTTTCACACCCGGTCCAAGCATCTGGAGATAGAATTCCATTTTGTTCGTGATCGTGTGAACAAACAGCAACTACATGTCCGCTATCTACCTGCTACAGACCAACTAGCTGATGTTCTTACAAAGCCACTCGCACGGCTACCCTTTCGGAATTTCTGTTCCAAGTTTCACCTCTCCGAGGTTCAACTTGCCGGGGCGTGATAAGGGAGAGCCAATCTCGGAGTAACTCAACAGCTCTCCAACAGCTCTTTCCACTTTGTTGTTTCTGTTCCTTACTTCTAGTAGACAGTTGCTGGTGTACGTAGGAATAGCAAACTCTGTTTTCAACACTGCTGTATATATATCACTACTTATCAATGAGAATATACAGGATACACAGTACACTTTCAGGGGATAAGATCTAGTCCCTAGTCACTTGTCTAAGTCAATGTCAGCCGTTACAGCTTATTAAAATCTAATGATTCTAATTAATTTAATTTAACGAAGGACAATATAATAATTGCATTATAATTTAATTTATTAACTAAAATACAAATAAAAATAAATGGCGCTCCCTTCCCGCGAGTCCCCCGTCGATCCCCGTCGCCGTTTTCTTCCCGCCGGTCCCCGCCGCCGCTTTTATTCGGCCCTTTAGTGCAGTGGCTTTTATTCCTCGAACTTTTTATTTCCCCTAGGTGCAACGAGAGAGAGTTTTTTATATTGACCGGAGAAGACTTTTTCGGAGACTGTTGGATTTTTACTATTTGTCAGTTTATTTTGTAATATTTGTATGTTTTGTTATTTCGTAATGTTTGTCGGTTTCTTTTGTAATGTTTGTAAACTTTGTTATTTTTGTGCATCATGTTTATCATTTTTATCAACCATGTTTGTAATGTTTTTTATGTCTAAAAAACAACCTGGTTGACTTTTGGATGAAACTCCTCTATATAGGGATGGAGCCTCCAAAGTCAACCCGGGTGTTTTTTCCAGTTTGTATGGATTGTCGGTCTAGTTTGTCATTTTTGTCCACCATGTTCGTACTGTTTGTATGTCTAAAAAACAATCGGGTTGACTTTGAGACGGAGCCCTCTATATAAGGATGGAGCCTCCAAAGTCAACCTGGGTGTTTAGTCGAGTTTGTATGGATTGTCAGTTTAGTTTGTCATTTTTGTCCACCATGTTCGTAATGTTTATATGTCTAAAAAACAGTCGGGTTGACTTTGAGACGGAGCCCTCTATATAGGGACGGAGCCTCCAAAGTCAACCCGGGTGTTTTTTTTTGTATGGTTTGTATTGTTTGTATAGTTCATACGTCTGTAATGTTTGTAAATCTGTTTGTATGTTTTGTCATTGTAGTTTGTACTGTTTGTATATTTTATGGTTTGTACTGATTCTAAGTCCGGTTTGTATACTTCATAATTTTCCGTAATACCCAAACTACATTTGTCATTAATTAAATAGCCCTTCCCACGTTTTAACCGTCAAATTGCTCTGATCATATCTAAGGGCTGGGAGGGGTTTAGCCAAATGACTAAACACCTTCTATTCATGGGATCCGCACTCCTCAATTTGGTCTCATACGGGTTGGGTCTCGAGTCTCGACTCTCAAGCTCTAATATATAGGTTGAGAACACCTCTTGCTTCATTCAGAGCCTAGAGGGGGTTTGATTGTTTCAAGGAGCTCTCTAGCTATCTGAAAGTGTTTGGCAAATCTGTTAGCCGAGTCAGCACTTTTGTTAGCCGAGTCAGCACTTTTGTTAGCCACGTCAGCAATTGATTGACGGTGTTAACGGAGACTAACGGAGAGTGACTAAATATGGATTGTTTTACTAATTCGAGTGACCAACATTGAAATTAAATATTTCGAATGACTAAACATGACACTTTTTAGTAAACTCAGTGACCAACCTTGCAATTAACCCAAAAATTTCATTTCAAAATAAATTTCTCAAAACTTTTATACCAAACGATATGTAAAGTATAAGTCAAGCCATGTCTTCTATTCATGACGATCATAGCAGATCCATTCACGTAATAGACAATCAAAATGCCCTGGAAACTTTACTGTGATATGTCAATCAACAACGATGAGCTATGGCTACAGCAACTCAGCCATTTCAAACACGATGCTGAAAGTCCCAACTGGATGGAACCTACTCATTTTAACAAGCATAGTACTCACGGCACTGGATACGACTCCAGAATTGACTATGATATTGCGAGAAGCGTTCTGAAATTTCAACGTAAAGAAAACGGAAACAAGACAGCTCGGATAACAATGAACAGGTCAAGTCAAGGGACATGATTTTCCTCTGATGAATAAGTTGCTGACAGCCAGCATCCAAAAACAAAACCCAGAGTCCCAGACAAAACACACCAAGGAACTATGACAATTTAAACCCAAAACTGAAGTACCTCGAGCTAAACAGGTAACAAAAACTATGTAGTTGGCTTGAGACTCTACTCTCATTCGTCCTCCTCAATAACCTTAGTGCCCAACCCCTTCAACCCCTCTGCCGGAATTTCGGCAACAGTGACTAGAGAGTAGAACTCCTCCTTAACATCTTCCTCGTCGTTCCTCTTCCGTGCAATACGAACACGAACCCTCCTCGGCACACTCCTGATACCTCGGCTCCAAATCTGCTTATTTAGCTTCACATCGACTCTCACGTCAGTTGTCCCCATGGCCTTCTGTGCAAACTTCCTTATCTCCTTGATTGCCTTTGGTGCCTTCTTCTTGAAGGTGCTTCACATAGGAGAAGAAAGCCAAACGCATGAAACCAGTTAGATTCTAGAACAGAATATGAGAAACCAATAGTAAACCTGAACGGGAAACCCTAATAAGGGAAATAGCATCACAATGAATGCAACAACAAACCCCTAATGAGCTAAACATAGCAAACTAACCCATTTCTCCAGCTATAAACTTTCATCATTAATCCATGTCAAGCAGCAATTCAGTGGTGGATAATTGCCAGCCTCAGTCAACTACATTGCAATCTAGGAAGAAAAAAAAACACAAGGTTCAAAGAGATTCAGCAACTTTAAGCTATTCTAAGCCAACATTGGTAACTTCTCTTACAAAGAGATCAATTCATTCTAAAAAAAAGTCGGAAAGCAATTTTCTAGAAAGTAGTCAAACGTAGAGGAGTCCTTAATCAGATTAAACTCCATAAACTGCCCATTTACTCTCCGCTTAATCTCAACCCAAGAAAAACAACAGAGGTCAGCAATCAACTTCCGTACATGGGAACGGCAATAAGCTGACAGAAATGAGCTCTTTCTAATCCAGATGTCAGCCATTTTCAATGCAAGCTAACAGGCAAAGATTCAAACAAAAAGGAGTAAAGAGCTCAAACGGTACCATCCATGGAGGCGCTTGTGGAGATTTATGTTATACTCTCGGGTAACGACCTCCTCCTTTCTTACCTTCCTCGGCTTCCCTTGCATCGTCACGGCGGCGAAAAGTTGCTGCAGTCTCTCCCCTCGAAGCTCCGCCGATCTCTGAAACCCTCCGCTCCTCCGCCCCTGTACTTCCCTCTTTGGGCAGAGAACCCTAGGGCGAAGAATGATATACCCCCGCCAGACGGAAGTCTGGGCTCAGAAGCCTATACCCCTAAAGGCCCAAAGAAGTGTTCAGCCGTATATGTGTGGATCTGTCATGTGTTTTGGCGAAGAATGGCCCATGAGCCCAATAAAAAGGATAATAACCCGTCATGGAATTAGCCAAATAGCTAGTTAAAACACTCTTTTTATTTTCTTGGCGTATTGCCTACATTCCGCCGAGTTCATGTGTCGTTTAAGGTCATTGCTAGTCTGCTAGGAACCAAAGTTTTTTTTTTTTTTTTTATAGATGCTAGGAACCAAAGTTGATAGAACGACAAAGATTTTCCTTACAGCTAATGGCGCATGTTCGATAACAATTATAATACAAAACAAAATCAACAGTTAATTAAACGCAATTATTATGTCCTTTTTATGTTTTATAGCTTAGTTTAGTTAAGCAAAATGATTCCTTTGATTTCGTTAGTCACTTGACTAACTCCCTCCTAGCCATTAGATCTGGACACTTCAATCCAATAGTTAAAAAATGGGAAGGGCTATTTAATTAATGACAGGGGTAGTTTGGGTATTATGGAAAATTACGAAGTATACAAACCGGATTCACAATCAGTACAAACATACGAACAGTACAAACTAGAGCGACAAAACATACAAACAGATTCACAAACATTACAAACATATGAACTGTACAAACAATACAAACCATACAAAAAGAAAAAAACAACCGGGTTGACATTGGAGGCTCCATCCCTATATAGAGGGGCTCCTTCCCAAAGTTAACCCGGGTGTTCTTAGACATACAAAACAGTACGAACACGGTGGACAAAAATGACAAACTAGACTGACAATCCATACGAACTGAAAAAACACCCGGGTTGACTTTGAAGGCTTCATCATTATATAGAGAAGTTCCATCCAAAAGTCAACCAGGTTGTTTTTTAGACATAAAAAACATTACAAACATGGTTGAAAAAAATAACAAAGTTTACAAACATTACAAAATAACAAAGCGTACAAACATTACAAAATATGTCAACAAACATCACAAAGCACTCTACGTCCAATTAGCTTGTGCCAAGTCTTTTACAAAATAATATCAAAAATCCTGGCTAATAGGCTTAGTCTGGTTTTGCCCCGACTAATCTCTGGGTCCCAAAATGGGTTTATCAAGGGGCGTCAGATTACTGATAATATCTTGGTCAGTCATGAAATCACTCATCACCTGAAAACCATACCTGCAGGTCAAAAGACGTGGATGGCCCTGAAATTGGATATGGAGAAAGCATATGACCGCATAGAATGGCCTTTTATGTTGGAAATGATGAAGGAATTAGGATTCCACCCCAAGTTCATAGCCTGGATTAAGGAATGTGTTACTACAGTCTCATATTCTATAATCATTAACGGTAACCCAACCGAGTACTTCCGACCTACTAGAGGACTCAGACAGGGGGATCCTCTCTCTCCTCTGCTTTTCGCTATATGCTCAGAAGGATTCTCTGGCTTGTTGAGTCAGGCTGTGTCTATGGGATTCTTGGAAGGAGTGCGAATCCGACCTACATGCCCGATGGTTTCCCATCTTTTCTTTGCAGATGACTCCTTTTTGTTCCTCGAAGCCTCGTCTTCGTCATGTACAACTCTGCTTTCTCTTCTGCAAGTGTATGAAGGGCTCAGTGGACAAAGGGTCAATCTGGCCAAATCTGCTGTAATGTTCAGTCGGAATACCCTTCCAGATGCTGCACAATCAATGGGAACACAACTGGGGGTTGGTAGCATCGGAGAGCAAGACTCATACCTTGGGTTACCTTCCGTCTTAGGAAGGTCTAAGAGAGATGCTTTTCTATTCATTGAGGAAAAGTTCCGGCAGAAACTTGATGCTTGGAAGCAAAGGGCTCTATCCAAAGCAGCCAAGGATACACTTATAAGAACATCTGCAACTAACTTGCCTGTCCATGGTATGTCATGTTTTAAATTTCCTAAAGAAACCTGTCGTCGGTTGAACGGACAAGTAGCCAGGTTTTGGTGGGGATCCTCTACAAATTATGAACACCCTATTCATTGGGTCTCATGGAGGGGAATAGCTCAAAGTAAATTCCATGGCGGTTTGGGATTTAGGGACTTTCAGGCGTTTAATCAAGCGCTCTTGGCAAAACAATGCTGGCGTATTTGGACTAACCCGGAATCTCTGTTAGGCCAGATCTATAAAGGTCGTTACTTTAGCTCTTCGTCCATTCTAGAGGCTCGGGTGGGGTCCAACCCATCACGGGGATGGCGAAATCTACTTTATGGCCGAGAGCTCCTCCTTCAAGGATTACGTTGGCAAGTAGGAGATGGCCATGATATCAACGCTTTCTATGATCTATGGATCCCAGCTCTAAAGCCAGAAAGCCCTATAATTAGGTTGGGTAACATTAACTCTGCTCCGCAAGTGTCCTTTTTTATAAGAGAAGGAATAGGGGAGTGGCATGTGCCGTGCCTCCACTATTGTTTTGATGCCCAATCAGTTGACCTTATTTGTAAGATGGCTCTTCCGCGGACTGCTCAACCAGATGCCAGAGTATGACACTTCACAAAAAATGGTAATTATTCAGTCAAGACAGGATATCATTTGGCTTTAGAAGGTATATTGATTCCAAATAGAAAATCATTGGCTCATATTATTGATACTCCCATTTGGAAAAAGACGTGGGTCATCGAGACTCCTCCAAAACTCAGATTCTTCATCTGGTAATGTTTGAAAGTGGTTCTCCCTACAACAGTAGCTCTCAAATCCCGCGGGGTTAACTGTCTAAGTCGTTGCCCTGTTTGTTGGAGGTTCCAAGAAAGTATAGAACATTTGTTTTTTCGTTGCCCCCTTGCCATCCAACTTTGGTATTTTGTGGGATTAAGTGATTTACTGAACTCAGCCCCAAGGAAAAATTTTAGTCTGTGGTGGCGTCAAATTATGCTAGATGAGCAGTCCCAAACCCATATTCTCCAGATAGTGTGTCTCCTTTGGAGAATATGGAAATCAAGAAATAAAGTGGTATTTGAAAATACCCAGCCTCATGTCCGTTCGTTAGCCCGCCAATTCTCTTTCCAAATCCGCGAAGTTCTCTCTGCCCAGCATGACTCGTCTCCCCTTCCTCGTGCTCCTGCCTCTGCTAGACCTCTTCTTTGGGATTGCCCGCCTAAAGGCTCTTTGAAGATCAACTTTGATGCTGCTCTCCAAAGTGCTGGCTCCTCGTCTGGCCTGGTTGTACGCGGCTCGGATGGGCATGTGCTTCTTGCCGTGGGTGCTCAGCATTATGGTATCTCGGATCCTTATCTTGCAGAACTCCTTGCAGCCAGGGATGCAATCTCTCTTGCAACTTCTAGAAGTTTGTCTCCGGTTATCATCGAAGGCGATGCAGAAGTGGTCATCCGTCAGCTCAAGCTTCGTTTGGTGGAGGATGCGATTGGTGGCCCCATTCTTCGAGATTGTTGTTTTCTTCTTGAGTCTTGTTCTCTTTGTATAGATTTTAGGGCAGTTCCCCGGACTGTCAACTGGGCTGCTCATAGAGTGGCACGTAAAGCCCTGCTGCTGTCCCGACTAGAGTTAGTTTCTTTTGACTTTGTTGGTTGGCTTGTAAATGGGATGGGAAGAGTTTGTGGGTAGTGGTTCTTTCTAACTATGTTCTTGGTATTTCTCGGGCAAAAAAAAAAAAAACATCACAAAGCACTGTCGCCGGAAAAAATTTTCTCCGTCGACGATGGTCATCGGAAAAAAATTTCCAACCAGAAAATCTCTCTCTCTCTCTCTCCTCCTAGGAAAATTCATTCTCCCCATGTCTCCTGTCCAAAATAAATGTACAACAACAATAATATAAATGGACAGAGGAGACGCCACCGGCTAGAGTCAGAGTCGCCGCCGGTTAGAGGAGTCGCCGGGAAATTTTTCCGGCCGGGGCAACCGCGGAAGTCCGAAGGCAGCAACGGCCAAATTGATTTTTCTTTGTTTATTATATAAATTAATAAATTAAATAATCATGCAATTACTATAATGTCCTTTATTAAATTGGTTAATATGGGCCATTGGATTTTAATGAGGTGTAAGGGTGGAGATTGACTTAGTCATGTGACTAAGGGCCCCCCAGTCACCTGATCTTAGCCCAATAAGAAAAAATGTATGTCTCCATAGAATGTATGTTGCGGGTTTAATTGCATAGAAAAGGGTAAAATACCTCTGGTGTCACTTAAGTTTGAGAATTGGGACAGACATACTACTTAAGTTTGAATAGGGCGCCGGGTACTATTAAAGTCCCCAAAATGTGCATCCGTCTAGTTTTCTATCCATCCCAAAATTTAATTACTTTTTGGTACCCAAAACTTTTAGGACTTTGCTATGGTGACATGCATGTCACGGTGACATGCATGTCACGGTGACATGCACTTTTCGGTCGACCTCATATAGGATTAGGTCGACCTAATCTGTTGTTTCAGTGTAAAAACAGTTTCATGGTGCCTACTTTGGAGATTCATATATTACAATTGGCTAGATGGAAATTGGAGATTAAAAGGCTTGTTTTGAAGCTGAAGTGTCCCTCTACACATTAAAGTACTTGGGAGCTCAATAGAAAGTCCAGAAGACCATTTTTGAACCTGACCAAAAGGCTATGCCAAAACTGGGAAACTGCCTGAAAATGACCAAGTCTGGCAACGTGTTTGTCAAGCCAACTTTGGAGCTCAATTTGAGAAGTATGGATGCGAGTTAAGTCCAGGGGCCTCTACCACGTTAAATTACGTATTTTTTATACAAAGGCAAGATATTGGATGAAAGATTGAATATCTATAAGGCTTCAAATAAATTTCTCGAAGTTGCTACGAAGGCTGTTTTTCTGGCAGACTTCGAGCACAAGCAAGCTGCCAGAAAAACAGCCTTCGTAGCAACTTCGACCCTTTTGTTTGAAGCCTTACAGATATCCAATCTTTCATACAATGCCTTGAATTTGTATAAAAACACACCTAATTTAACGTGGTAGAGGCTCCTAGACTCGACTCGCATTCATGCTTCTCGAATTGAGCTCCAAAATAGACTTCACAAACACGTTTCCAGACTTAGCCATTTCCAGGAAGTTTCCCAGTTTTGGCATAGCCTTTTGATGAGGTTCAAAAATGGTCTTCTACACTTCCTATCGAGCTCTCAATCACTTCAATATGTAGAGAGACACTCCAGCTTCAAAACAAGTCATTAGTCTTCAATTTCCATCTAGCCAATTGTATGATATGAATATCCAAAGTAGGCACCATGAACTGTTTTTACACTGAAACAACAGATTAGGTCAACCTGATCCTATATGAGGTCGACCGAATTCTAAATGAGGTCGACCTAATCCTAATTGAGGTCGACCGGAAAGTGCATGTCACCATAGGCGTACCCAAACTTTTAAAACATCCAAAACTATATTTAAACAAGTTTTTATCTAATATAGAAATTAAAAAACCTTCTAAACATAATATTACTAAAATGACTAATCAAAATTGACAATAAAATAGATAAATTTGTGAAATAATAAAAAAATATCAAGAAGAAGAATAAATATATTGAATATACTAATAAATATTTAAAATAAATATTAGAATATCTATTTAAATCGCTAATCCAATTAGAAGTACTATTAAAAATAGTTAAAATAGAACCTAATTGATCATCAATGCATCAAGACCAAAGAAAGATAAATGGTACACAGTCAGAAAGAATTAAACATATTCCAGTAATTGAAGAAAATTTAGAACGAAAATAGAACGAAAGTAACAAGTAATAAATAAATAAAATCTACAAAATTCCGTAACAAATCTAGAAAAGAAAATACGACTATAGGAAGAGAATTAGAATTAGTAAATTTAATTAATATGAAACATCTAAAATATAATATTAGAAAATTACAAGAATATTTAACATAGAAAATTATACAACATCACAATGATGTACGAGAATTAAATATAACATCCTCATATTATTTATATCGATATAGAATTCATAGGATATATTTGCTTCAGCAAATTATTTGATTATTATAAATATAATGGTAATTGAAAATACTTATAATTATAATTGATTTTACATTTCCTATTCAAGAATTGGTTTGGTATCAAAGTCTTCAAAAATTGGTTTGGCCCGCGTCGATGAGATGACTCGTCAACTGAACGATGAGTTGTCCGCCGTGAGGGAGAAGGCGCGGTTAGAAGAGCGGGATGCAATCAGAGCAGAGATGGAGAAAGAGTTTGAGGAGGAGAGGCGTAGCTTTATTCACCAACTGGACACTGTTCGGTCATATGTTGCAGCTGATAAGGCCGAGCTAACGAGGAAGTTAGAATAGTTGGAGAAGAGGAGTGAGGTAGAGAAGGTTGATATCGCGAAGGAGGTGATGGTGGCGTACAACGGTACAAGGAGTCGACAGCTTTCGTGAGACATCTGTCTGATTGTATGCATTGCACCATTATGGCGCTTCGAAAGAAGATACGCTCGGACAACCCCGGATGTCGTTGGAACACCCACGATATGATCAAGCACGTTCAGCGTTTCTTTGTTGAGAAGCGTCCGCTTACCGACGACACTGATAGTGAAACCGAAGAGGAGGGTGTTGCTGGGGGCAATATTGGTGTTGTCGCGGAAGTTGTTATTGTTTGAACTTTCTTGGGTCGTTTGTTTAGACAGTTGATTTTGCCAACTCCTTGTGTGGTTTTCCTAATAGACGACGATTGTGTTTTCCTATTGGGCTAATTTGGATTCAGTGCCAAAGTTTCCCTTCTATGTTATATAGTATTTCGCAAACTCCGTGTGCGGTTTTTAGCATGATCCATAGTTCTTAATGAAGAGGCGTATTTACACTCGTACTAAGACCTGGCAGACATGGACCATGGTATTGATAAAGAGGCACATTGACACTCGTAATAAGAACTGACAGGCATAGTCCGTGGTATTGATAAAGAGGCGTATTCGCACTCGTAACAAGACCTGACAGACATAGTCCACGTTATTGATAAAGAGGCGCATTTGCACTCGTAATAAGACCTGACAAGACCTGACAGACATAGTCCACGTTATTGATAAAGAGGCGCATTTGCACTCGTAATAAGACCTGACAGACATAGTCTGTGGTATTGATAAAGAGGCGTATTTGCACTCATAATAAGAGAACACATGCTTTCATAAGCGGAATTCTCGCGTACTAGTTTATTCGTCATAGACTTGCAACGAGTCTATAAAGGCGCAAGTTTTGTGCGTTCCAAGTTCGTGGAATCTCGGTTCTGCTAAGCTCTTCGAGTTTGAAGGTATTTGCGCCTACTACTTCACGTATCCTGTACGGGCCCTCCCATGGAGTCGCTAACTTGCCGTGGTTCCTGTTGGGGTGGAAATTTTGGCGAGCACCTGGTCGCCGTTCTTGAGGTTGTGCGGCTGGAGCTTCGCGTTATAGTATTTTGCCATCTGCATTTTGCCCGCCGCCAGACGTACAACTGCTATCTCCCTGCGTTCCAACGCCATATATAGGTCTAGTTGTCTCAGTGCATCATTGTCTTCCACGTTGTATGTCTATACTCGAATGGTGGGGATGTTTGTCTCCATGGTTCGGTGGGCCCATAGGACGCTATGAAGCTCTTCGGGCCAATTCCTCTTTGCTTCATCCAACCTTGTGTGTAGGCCGTGCAGGATGGCCTTCTTGGCAGCTTCGGCTTGCCCTTCTCTTGTGGATATGCGACGAACGCGAATCGCGTGATTGTTCCGATCTGGTCGCACAGGTCGATCACTTCGCCGCAGTCAAACTGTGTTTTGTGGTCGAAGATGAAGCATTGTGGTGTTCCGAATCTGGAGAGGATATTTTGGGTCAGGAAACGTGTGACTTGTTGTGCCTTGATGGAAGCTAGTAGTTTCGCCTCTATCCACTTCGTAAAGTAGTCAACCGCGACGATCGGGTACTTGCGTTTTCCTTTGGCAGTAGGGAATGGATCGAGGAGGTCTACTCCCCATTGGGCGAACGACCATAGGCTTATGTTTCCTTTGTCAGTAGGGAATGGATCGTGGAGTCGCGCGTGAATTTGACATTTGTGACACTGGTCAAAGAAAGCCTTCGCGTCCCTTTTCAATCGCGGCCAGGAGTAACCGCGCAAGAGTATCGTTCTTTCTAGACTTCTCGCTCCGTGGTGCATAGAAAAGATGCCTTCGTGTGTTTCTTATATCGCTCTTTTCGAGTCCCCGTCTCCTAGGGTCTTCAAATACGCTCTAGCATGAGGGCGTCTGTATAGGTCTTAACCGATAATGGTACATCTGGCTGCCTTTTTGCGTAAGGCCCACGCTAAGGCATCTACACCGTGTTTGATGGTTGCCCCATCAACATAAATCTCCCATGTCCATTCTGACGCGGTTTCAACCACGACTCCTTCCACGACGAAATCCGCCAGGACTTGTCCCTTGATTGCAAGTCTTGGTGCGTACATGATGTCATACTCGGACAGTTCAACTGCCCACTTCACTAGCCACCCTGAAACTTCCATTGAACTCAGGATCTTCCGGAGTGGTAGATTGGTAAGGACGGTCATGGGGTGCATTTGAAAGTAAGGACGTAACTTTTGGAATGTTGAGATAAGGGCTAGGGCGGCCTTCTCATTTGGGGAGTAACGGGTTTCAGGGTTTATCAGTGTGCGAGATGTATATTACACGACTCTTTCTTCGCTCATGTTTTCCCTGGACACCAGTACCGCGCTAACCGCGCGAATTAAGACGACAAGGTAGAGAAACAACATTTCATTCAACTTGGGAGCCGCCAATACAGGGGGTGATATTAGATACATTTTCAGTTCCTCGAACGCTGCTTCACACGCATCGTTCCACTCAAACTTCACTCCAGCTTTGAGGGTTTGAAAGAAGGGCGCACATTGGTCAACAGACCTCGAGATGAACATGTCCAATGTCGCCATCTTTCCCGCTAGCGATTGAACTTCCTGTGGATTGTGTGGCGCTTGCAGCTGCCGAATCGTGACCATTTGCTTCGAATCGACCTCTATCCCCCTCCTACTTATCATGAAGCCTAGGAATTTTCCCGCTTCTGCCCCAAAGATGCACTTCAGCGGGTTAAGGCGCAGATTGTGAGCGCGGAGAGTCGCGGAGGTCATCCTGGTGTGATGTATCTTGCCTGAACTTGACAATGAGGTCAGCGACATATGCCTCAAGGTTGCATCCTATCTAGCCTTCGAACACAATGTTGTTGAGTCGCTGGTAGGTGGGTTCTGCGTTTTTCAGTCTGAATGGCATCCCGATGAAGCAGAAGTTGCCAATCGCAGTCATGAAAGCAGTATTTTCCTCGTCTTCTAGGCTCATCAAAATCTGTTGGTACCCAGAAAACATGTCTAAGAAAGACAGTGTTTCGTGGTTGGAAGTGGAATCCACTAGCAAATCAATCCACGGGAGAGGGTACGGATCCCCCCAACATACCTTGTTGAGAGTTGTGTAATCCACACACATTCGCCAAGCTCTCGAAGCCTTTTTTACCAGGACCACATTAGAGAGCCACCTTGGATATTGTATTGGTATGATTAGCTATGCCTCTAGCAACCGCGCCACTTCTTCCTTGATCGTTTTGAGTTTTTCTCCAGTGAAAGTCCGCCTTGCCTGTTGTATTGGCTCAGCGGTCTTGGGCACCGTGAGTTTGTGTTTCGAAATCTCTCTCTGCACCCCGGGCATGTCTTGGGTGCTCCACGCGAAAAGCTCATTGTACTCCTTGAGCAGTTGTACGAGTGGTTCCATCATTGCATTCGGAACATGAGTCGATATGCGAACCTGTTGATCAGGCTTTGTCGGGTCTAGTGGCACCTTGAAGGCTGAATCAGCCGGGGCAGGGCGCAGTTCCTCTTCCACTCGAGTATCCACAATGTTGGTCCTTTTTAGCGTCGTGTGCTCCCTATGCTCACCCCTCGCGAAACCTGTTCCTTCCGTGGTAGGGAATTTGATGAGTTAGTGACAGGTTGACGCCAAGGCTTTGAATTTGGAGAGGAATGGTCGCCCTAGGATGGCGTTATGCGTTGATTGGCAGTCCACAATTGTGAACTTGACTTGTTCGGTTGCTCTTGGCGATTGGTCGCCGATCACCACTGGCAGTGTTATGATACCCAACACAGGGACGTGTGACCCTGAAAATCCCACTAGGTTACCCTCCACGTGGCGGATCATCCGTGGATCAATTTACATCTGGTCGAGTGTAATCTTGAATAATATGTCTGTCGTGCTTCCTCCGTCAATCAGGATCCGATGTACCTTTCAAGAGGCCACAAGTGCGGTGATGAGCAGGGGGTCCTCAGAGGGTATTCCATCTAGAAACTCGTCCTCGCCGAAGTAGATGAGTTTTCCCAGACTAGTGCTAGCCGTCGCGCATTCCACCGCTCTTTGCCTTTTCATTTTTTTGTTGGGCCTCACTCCCTCTGTCGACACCACTCCGATTTCCTTTCGTACCATCATCTCGCCCATCGCTTCATTGTATCCTGCGGGCGGTGGAGGAGGAGGCTTTTGGGCCAGTGTTTGTCCTTCTGTGCGCACGAACTCTGTCAGGAGGCCCTTCCTAACAAGCCCCTCGATCTCTACTCGGAGCATATAGCACTGATCTGTGTGGTGGCCCGTTTCGCGGTGGAACTCGCAGAACTTGCGATGATCGCGCTTGTTTTCTGGTTTCCATTGTGGTCCCGACCAGTTAATGTGGTATCCCTTCTCACGAATAACGTCGAAGATGTTGAGCATAGTCTCGTTGAGGACTATCTGGTTTCGCTCATCCCTATTCGGCTCGTGTGAGCGTTTCTTAACCGCTCGTACAGTTGCAAGGGGGTCTGTTCGCTCCACTGTGATAGCCGGGTAAGGGGAGGGGAGGGATCTGCGGCTTTCGGTGTGGTTGGTCCTCCCTTCCACCTTTAGGTTCGAAGTGGCGTACAGATCCCATACCCAATAATTCCTCCAAAGTGATTGCCTTTTCCACTTTTGCCTCAAGCTCTATTGAGGGAAGGACGGGGCGTTTTGCGAGTGATCGCCTCAATTCAACGTTGCAAATGGACTCCATAAGGTGGTGCGCCGGTGTTTCGGGTGTGAGATCCCGAACCGCCATGGCTACCCGCAACCACCAGGAGTAGAAAACCCTAAGGCTTTCTCCATCCTTTTGTTTGACCTCTACTAGCGCTGTCGTGTGTAACGATCTGCGCTTTTGCGAAGCAAACTTAGAGGTGAACAAACGAATGAACTCCTCGAAGGTGCGTATGATCCCATTTGAGAGTTGATTATACTAGTCAAGGCATATCCCCTCGAACATCGAAGGGAATGTTCGACACATAGCGACATTAGAACAATTTTGGAGTTGCATCCTCAAGCAGAACGCAGTGACGTGATCCTCTGGATCGGTCGTACCATTGAAAATCGGTAGGATGGGTGGGCTCCCCGCCATGTGCTCCGCCATGATTTCCAGACATAGGGGTTGGTGAAGCACCAGTCTGGGGGGGATTCCCGATAAACCGGCGATAGATGTTGTTCCAGGAAATCGAGATCGCTCCGATGGGACCGTGCATTTGAAAGCGATATGGGGACCTCTGGGGTGGCGGTTGTGGTTGCCGTAGGGGTGATTGATTCGCCAGATGTGGTTGTCAGACTTGGTGGGGCGCTTCCAGCGCACATTAGTTCAATCATTTGACTCTTCTTGTTTTGCATATCTAGAATGACCATATTTTGATGCTCCATTTGCTGTCGCATTTCTTTGGCCGACATCTCTGGCTCCTCTTCCTTGATTAAAACTGCGCCCGTGTCCAGTGTGGCGTGGAATAACAGGGCCCCTTCAGGGTTGACTGAGGGGTCAAAGATTCTTTGGTTGGTGGTTGCCTTGAGGGGTGTTGTTTCCTCGTTCGTAGGATTTTGATTCGTGGGCTGCGGTTCTGACATCAAATTTTTTGACATTCTTCGTCCCACGGTGGGTGCCAATTGTTTGTTTGAGACTAAGAGTAGGTGGATTACACGAGATATGAACAAGGGGGAAGAATGTCATATTAGATGTCGGATCCTTTTCCACTGAATGGACGAGGTTTGTGTTCAGAAAGAGGTTACAGAGAGAATGTTTCAGAGAGAATCTAAGAAGTAAATGTTCATAGAGCGAATTCGATCCCCTTTCTAGATGGAGTAAATGCCCTATTTATAGCTCCACCCTGGTAGGTGAGCATTTAACTTGACAAACACTCGTGTCAGAGTGGTTGTGCCGGTTCCCGAGTCACTTCTTTTGCGGCGTCCTTTGATTGTATTGCGGCCACGAGATGCTGTCGTCTTGATATCCTGCGCGAGCGGGTTTTGTGTCACGCAAGTAGCCTCCCACGGTTTGACCGAATCAATAACTTAAACCGGTTTGACAACTTTGGTTATAATTATTAAGATTACAATGTTCATCATTGATGAAAAGTTATAAGATTTTCAAAAATGGAAAAATAATTTGGATGTCACCTTAAATGTCATACAAAATTTAGCATTTCAAATAATTTGAAAAATTTAGATACACATTGATGAATATGTTTGTATTTAAATGAGATAACACTAGGGATGGCAATGAGTCGGGTTGGGTCGGGTTTTGCCAAACTCAAACCCATGGGTTTATCCGTGAAAAAAATCCGGGGTAAAATCCACTGGGTTTGAAAAACTCAAACCCAACCCGCCCCCTAGGTATCCGCGGGTTCATTGGTATCCATGAGTATTTGTCGTAAAAAAATTACAATAACAAGTTTCTATCAAAATAAAAGTCAAATAACAATCTCTCAATACAAATTATCCATATACAAAACACCATTCTAGAAAATTCAAGCAAATCACAAATTAACCATACAAATTGTTCAACACCAATCTAGAAAACTCAAAGCAAATCACAAATTATCCATAAATAACATGATTAATTGAAAGCTTTTTCCTCCTTGTCAATTAAGCTTCTTCACTCTCCACTCCGTAATATAAACTTCATTCTACACTATTAGAAAGAAAAAATTAGACATGTCTCTGCAAACATAAAAAAAGATTAGTTGTTAAGAATATTAAATATACCAGGAAAATTAATTATATGGGTGTGGGCGGGTATCCATGGGATACCTAAACCCAAACCCAACCCAATCTGGTGAATAGTGAACTGGTTTAAACCCAAACTCGACCCAAAACTTGTCAACACTGGTTTTACCCGCGTTAATCGGGTTGGAACGGGGTAGGGTACCCGTGGGTTCGGATTTTGTTGCCATCCCTACATGATGCCCAACGGGTTGGACACCAATCTAGTAATAATAATACAAAGAAAATAAAAACTTATCGCGCGACTTTTTGGACCTTTCCCCTTCCTCCGCACTCAACCCCAAAGAAAATCTCGCGATATGACGTGAGAAGAACATTTCAAACATAATTTCCTTCCTTTCCTCTCCTTTACCTGGCCTGCTCCTTCTTTATATAAAAGCCATCCGAGTTCCATGAATTTACAACGCTATGCCATTCTCTAAACCGAAAACTGGAAAACAATTAACAAAATCGAGAAGAAGACGATTACGAAAACACACAATCACAATGATCTTGATATTAATCCATAATATTAATCTTATAATTCTGAAAATTAAAAAGAGCCAAAGAAGAAGAAAAAAGGAAAGAAGATTTTCTATAGAAGATGTGGATGACAGGAACTCCAAGAGAAGAATTTTAATGGCGGATCTATCAGCAACAAGCCCTGGAAGTTCTTTCCTTCTTCAATCTTTATCTCTTTCCACGATCTATCTGCTAAGAGAGAAGAGAGGAGAAGCAAAAGAACAGGCTTTACAGATCGAGAGACTCGATCTTGTTTTTTTTTTCCTGATTTTGCCGCAATTTGTTTTTTTATTTTTCTCCAATTCAGACTCTGACGATCTTGGCAGCCTTAACGACAGGATTCTCCCTCGCGATGGCCTCCCGGCCGACTGATTTATAATCGTAGCTGCAGTCATGGCAATCGGAGTACCGGTGCTCCCAGCAGAATAGCTCCCCGCACCGACACCGGAACCCGATCAACCCGACCTTCCTCCGACAACCGGAGCACCGACTCACTGCCTTCCTCGTCAAGGTCAATTTCTCCTGATCTGATGACATGTCCACATCCGGACTCGTCTCCGGAGGGGGATCTCGCGTGGGGGATCGATGTAAGCTAGATCTCGGCGATATGTCGACAGAAACTCGGCTTTTCGTTGTCATCATCGTTGTGGTTGTTATCGTTGATGCGGACGATGAGCTATTCAGGATCGTCGCGAGGGAGGAGGCCGCTGACGATGAGGATGACGAGGCGACAGTGGCGGTGGTCGCCGTGAAACATGTCTGACACATGTTATTGGAGGCGGGGTTCCCGGTGACGCCACAATTGTCCATGCAAGAGGTCAAGGTTTCGGGTACCTTGAACTCCGTCTCTTCTTTCTCCGTCTTCTGTGCCATCTGCTTCTCCTTCTTCACCGACTCCACCTTTCTTCCTCTTCCGACCGATTGTGGCGGTGGTTTATCAAGATTTCACAACGTGTGGGGGATCGCTAGAGGGGGGGGGGGGGGGGGGGGGAATGAAAGGATATGAAGAGTAAATGAGATCGAGAGGTCAGTAATGGCGATGGAATATGGGCCTCATAAGAGAGAAGCGTGGAAACAATTTCTTTAAGTAAAGGGAAATGGGAAGTTTTTCAATTTTTAAATTTATTAATTCACTTTTTATGCGCCACGAGCTTGACAAGAATGTCCTTTGGAATTCGGCAGAACTACGGAGCTTGGTTGAGATGGGTCCCACTTCTTTGTTTAATTTTGTTACGACCTTACGGGGGAAGATTGGGTTATGACGTGTTCATCGTTATTGTCTACGAGAGGGAGAGAGAATATGTACAGTGTGGTTGGACTTACTTCATGGGTGTGTCTATGTGGGACCACTGCTTTTAGCTACTTGATTATGTCATCGTTCTGGTGATTCTAGATGCTTAAAGGATAGGAAACAAGCAAGGTTGTCAAACCGATTTATACCCTTGCATCTTCTTACACTGTGTTTGGGAAGTTGGGGTAAGTGGGAGGGGGAGCAAAATGCTGGGGTAAGTGGCAATATTGATGAAAATGCACATGTTTGGATAACTTTGATTAGTGTTGAGGGTAACTAAAGTAGGTGCAAAGTTACTATTTCACTACACCCGCCAAATCTGGGTGCAACAAAAATAAAAGGGAAGGGGGAAGGTGATGGGGTCGATTAGAGAGAAGGAGAAAGAAGGGAAGGGGAGCACGTGGGGCCGAACAAGGAAATGAGGGAGATGTTGGGACGGATAGAGAAAAGAGATGAGAGAGATTGGTGATGGGTCTCTTTTTTAGTTATTTTATTAATTTTCTTATATATTTTTGTAGTAATAATTCTTAAAAACTGTTAACACCTCATTTTGCACACTCCCACTTTTTTTTCTCAAACAACAATTTACATCACAATTTGCACCCTCATATAATTGGCTCATCTTAATTTGCACCTCAGTTTGTACCCCATCTCTCGAATTTGCACCCCCTAGTAAGTGGAATGGTTCGTCTAGTGGTACAATCTATGTGTGCTTGTTAATGTCATTGTTAATAAAAATATGTAGAAATGTGATAACTCATTAAGAATAAATGAATTTAATCATATATAAAACTTATTTGAAGACAATTTACTTACAATTCATATTGATATTTAAATAGAATGTGTCATTCCTAATAAAATTACAAATACTCATATTTAAATACAATATTTTTAACTTTCATATCTAAATGTTTATGTTTGAATCCAACAAATAACATCAATATTTAACTTTTAAACTCATAAAATAAATTATAAGTGATTTTTTATTAGTTAAATTCACTAAAACGATGTCATTTTACTTAGAGATCGTAAATGGATTATGCTAATCATACATGTGGTTTTCACGCCGGCATTATGACCGATACCGGTTGAACCAAGTTCAATAGGTGGCATGCCACCCGCGTGACAGCCATGGAAACAAGGAAGGTGGTATCAACAACTGAGGGGTAGAAATGGCAATGGAGTAGGTCAGATCCAGATAGGGTAATTTATAAAAGATGGGAGTTAAGAGGGGTGTCTTTTTTATTTCCCAGGAACATATCCATACACACCACTTAAGCAATGATGGAGCGAGACCAAACCTGCGGGTTCACCTGCTTGAGCCATTTGGGCCCTCCACAAAGATTCCCAATAAATGCCTCTGGGAACACCATAGCAAGCCTCGGTGGGGGGTCAAACACGTGATTTGCCACTTCCTGGAACGAGCACCCACTAAGGGTTTCACTTGACCATGTGACCTTTGGCACGAGGTTTAATTATATGGGTATGTAATTTAAAAGAAAAACATGAAATATATATTTTTCATTAAAAATCCAATACACAAATGATAATATGATAAATGCTGTTATTTTCACATATTTATAACTTCATATGGCTAAAATATAAAGTCAGATAAGTAAAATTCTAAGTAATTTAAGCAAAATTACATGTAATATTAACAAAAATGGGTCAAGAATGAGACGTGTCATAGCAGATTAGGTCGATATGATGGGTACTGCCACTTCAAAGCAAACCAAACAAATGAAATAATACGGGTCGGAACGAAATTAACATCGAATGGTAAAGAGACTTTTTCTTTTGTTTTCTTTTGTTAATCATTTTCGCTGCTGAGGGCTTTTTGTATATATATATATATATATTTTCCTTGGAGTTGGACCCCTGAAAGCAGGCCGAAAGATTGTTGGAGATGTAACAACAACTATTTGATACACATTAATATGATTGGATAGGTTGAGTGGCTCAAGTATGTATCTATATAAATATTTGATACATTAAGTTTTATTAAAATTTAGTAAATGAACTATTACATAATAAACTGAATAAATTAGTGGAGAAGTAGAGGTTCTTATCCGAGTAAAATTTAATAATGAACGCATCTCGTTACCAACTACATATCATATAGTATATTCTTCGTTTTAAGTCATTTTTGAATTTTTTTGCTCAGAATGAACGAGTTCATCATGATTTATTGGATCTACAAATTTCTGAGTGAACAAAATACATTCCAAAAAATATCACACAATACCACCCTGGTACGGGGTGGTATCTTGTGGTCACAATGTTGAAAGTCGTAAACAGTTAGTATACTCCTACTATCATGTATTCAACCATCCTATAGTCTTGGTATATTCATATCACCATGGTACGCTTTTCATTCCATATGTTATGCACTTATTTCAATACTAGTCAATACCATATGGTGTAGACTGGTAAAAAATGACTCAATTTTTATTTGTTCCAAAAATATATCATAGTGAATATCATTTTGAAGAACACAATTAATCTGATCTAACTGTGCAAAGAAATTTAAATTTCAACTTAAAACGAGTGAGAAACAGTACGTTATAGATTAAAGGGGCAAAAATTAAAGGCTTTATAGGAGAGAGAATGGGCGTTGATGTGGTGGATTTTGATTGGGTTATGCCTAGTTATTGACCACAAGGTTACTGACTTGATCCGCTACTAGTTAAAATGGGGAACAAATCCGGTTAGTAACCTTGTGGTTAGGGGTGGGCAACGAGAAACGGGTATTTGGGTATGCCTGTACCCGTCCCGTTTTTTAAGGGTTACGACCTAAGGGTACCCATATTACCCGTATTATTATAAACGGATGGGACTTGGGATTGTACATTCCTAATATGGGTACCCGCGGGTTACCCGCAAATACCCGTTTGGGTAATGTGGGTGCCCGTTGTACCCATTTACCAGAAATAGCCCACAACCCAACACCCCAACCCAATTCACTAATTCAGAAATGTGGCATTGGGCCTTGGCCATTTCGGCCCTTACCCTTAGTCGACCCTTACCCTGCCTGGCTGCCTATTCCCTTTCGGCTTTCACTTAACTGCGAGACAATCAGACAGCGAGAGTGTGAGACAGCGTCCTCCACCGAGCGCAGCCGCAGCGACAGCGAGACCTAGCTCGTTAGCTCCGCCTCCGCGTCTCCGCCGCTCCGCGCGCTTCCTCCTTCATTCACCGGCGCGGGCCGCGGCGGCTTCCTTCTTCTCACTCTACTGCGCCGCCTCCAATAGCAAACCAGCAGCAGCCAACTTTCCCAGCTAAGAGCAGGGGGAATATCAGCTAGGGATGGCAATTGGTCGGGTTGGGTCGGGTTTGCCAAACCCAAACCCAAACCCATGGGTTTATCCGTGAAAAAAACCCGGGGTAAAATCCACTGGGTTTGAAAAACTCAAACCCAACCCAACCCGCTGGGTATCCGCGGGTTCATGGGTACCCACGGGTTTTTGTCGTAAAAAATTTATAATAACAAGTTCCTATCAAAATTAAAGTCAAATATTAATCTCTCCATACAAATTATCCATATTTAAAACACCATTCTAGAAAATTCAAGCAAATCATAAATTAACTATACAAATTGTTCAACACGAATCTAGAAAACTCAAGAAAATTGAAGTAAATCATAAATTATCCATAAATAACATGATTAATTGAAGGCTTCTTCCTTTCAATTAAGTTTCTTCACTCTCCACTCGATAACACAAACTTCATTCTACATAATTAGAAAGAAAAAATTAGACATGTCTCCAGAAACATAAATAAGATTAGTTGTTTAAAATATTAAATATACCGAGAAAATTAATTATATGTGTGGGTGGGTACCCACGGGTCGGGTTTACCTAAACCCAAACCCAACCCAACCCGGTGAATAGTGAACGGGTTTAAACTCAAACCCGACCCAAAACCCGTCAACACGGATTTTACCCGCGTTGACCGGGTTGGGTCGGATGGGTACCAGTGGGTTCGGGTTTGGTTGCCATCCCTAATATCAGCAGCATCACCATTCACCCAGCGTTGTTATCTATTTAGGTATGAAGCTGCCATTCTCTTTTCTTTTCTACTTACAGTACATATTCTGGACTCTAATTACTAGTTAGGTTTGTTCTGCTAATTACTAATTATGTTTCTAATTTCTAGCATCTGTCTATTTGGTTTATGTTGATTTGGTTTATAGTTTCCATGGCTAATCAAGGGAATGAAGCCAGTCAAGGGAATGAAACTTTGGGTATTTATGGGTATTATGGGTACCCGTTATCCGTCCCGTACGGGTAATGGGTACCCGTTTCCCATATGGGGTTGGGACATGGGAAGGACTTAGGCCTCCAAATGGGACTGGGTACCCGTTTAAAACGGGACGGGTATCCCGTCCCGTCCCGTTGCCCACCCCTACTTGTGGTGAGTAACCATGCATAACCCAATCACCATCCGCCACATCAACGCCCCTTCTCTATCCTAGAAAGCCTTTAATCCCCCCAACCTATAACCGAAGATTTCTCACTCGTTTTAAGTCGGAATTTAAATTTTATTGCACAATTAGATCAGATTAATTGTACTCTTCAAAATGATATCCACATTGATATATTTTTGGAACAAAAAAATTGAGTTATTTTTCACCAGTCTATCTATATGGTATTGACTGATATTGAAATAAGAGCATATCATATGATATGAAAAGAGTATCATGGTGGTATGAACATACCAAGACTGTAGGATGCTTGAATACATGATAGTAGTAGTATACTAACTGTCATTTACGACTTTTAACATTGTGTACCACAAGATATCACCCTGTACCAGGGTGGTATCGTGGGATATATTTTGGTCCGGTACTTTGTTCACCTAGAAATTTTTAGATACAATAGATCATGATGAACTCGTTTCTTTTGTGCCAAAATTTTAAAAAACGACTTAAAAACGAAGAAGATGCCATATGGTATGCAGTTGGTAACGAGAGGCAATAATTTTTTTTTGATAAAAAAATATTGAAAATGGATCTCATATTATAGAGCACAATGAACTCGTTCCATCTATGCATTTTATTTGAAATCCGAGTTAAAACGAAGTAGATATAAGCCAATTAAGAAAACAAGAAAAAATAAAATTGTCTTTAATTCTCCACCCTTAGATATGAATTTTCCGAATCAAGGGTCCAGATTTAGTTACTGATGGTTATGCACCGTATCTGAAGCCGTTAAAAGGAGAGTAGTAGGAATGGCAATGGGGCAGGTCCGGGGCCGGTTTCTTGGTACCCAGACCCGTCCTGTGACAGGTCGGGTAATTTATCACTCGTCCTGGGTAGGGGCAGGTCGACCAATGGGTATACAATTTATATAAAAAATATTATAAATATTTATTTTTTATTATAAGATCAAGAAAACAAACAATATTATGATAAATGTAGTTAAATTATTAGAGAAATTGAGGTTTTCACTAATTTACAACTTTATTATAGCTAAAATATGATGTAATAAAAGAAAAATCATAAGTAATTTGACTCAGAATACATGTAATTTAGGCAAGAACGGATCGAGAATGGAGATTAGATCAAAACTAATTTTTTCTAACAACAACTAACAAGTCTCTTGCGCGATGAGGAGGTCATTTTTTTAAATGGAAGCAAGGAGGAAGTAATTTTTTTTATAGATGAAAGAGATGAGGAAGTATGATTCCGACGAGTCAGAATTGTCGGTTAGAGAATATGGCACTGAGGTTCATCTATTAAAGGTTAGGGTATAACATTATGCTCCAAATTCCAGCTAATTCAAGATCTAAATAATAAAAATGGACAAGAGTACGGTAAGTTATGCGTACGCCAGACGTTAGCCTAAAGTTAGGGGTGGGCATCGTTCCGGTTCGGACCAGATCAGACCAAACTTAGGAGAACCACAGTTCAATAGTGAAAGATATCTTAGGACTAAGGACGAACCAATAATGCATTCGGTCAGCTTTGGTCTATTTGGTCCGGTCCAAATGTAAATTCGGTTCATTTTTCTTCCGTACTTTTGAAATTCATAGGACCAAGGACCGGGCCATATTATATTTGATTCGGTGTGGTCCGGTCCAAATATCGATTCGTTCCAGTGTGATCCGATATGGACCAACCCATTGCCCACTCCTACCTAAAGCAGCAATAATGTGAACGTAAAATATTAGTTGATGGAGTCAATATAGCAACAATTGAATAATTAATATTTTTAACTTGAATTCGGATTGAATATTTGTACAAAAAAATCAGGATATCACGTTGAAACCTACTATTTTAAGGACTTAACAATAACAGGATTCGAGGTTAGTGGGGTCTCATTTACGAAAAAATATTATAACATTGTATTCAATTATTAAGTAAATTTTCTTAAAAATATCCAGTCAAGTAGTCATTCATCAAACCATTAGTTATTATATTTGTACCTTATATTTTTTGTAACTCATAGTTGAAAAGTAACATTTCAATAACTAGCTAAAATAATCAGTTCCCAATCCAAAATCTAATACACACAAATGTTTTATAAAACACATTTGATGACACAAAAATTTTATATTAATAGGAAAAATTCGTTGAACTACGAGCTTTTTAGATATAGCTGGAGATTTTTGTACACATATTTAGTAGAATTAGAGATTTTTAGAATAAAGACTATAAAATTGGGGATATTCAATGATATAGAACCAAGATAGTCTAATTTATTTGTATGTTTCATAATACTAGACAATTAAATTTCATATAAATGGGATCCTGAATTCTAAATCTACTCAAATTCAACAAGTATGTACATACATATAACCATTGTCTATGGCTAAAGCGACGTTGTATGTTTGTGTAATGGCATACCACTTAGCCAAACGGCGTCGTGGAGATATCTGTTGTGTACCAGGTTGAGTGAAAGGAAGATCAGCCCATCTGCTTTGTTTCAACCTTCTGCAGAGTTCTTCACCTTCTTCCATGATCATCTCCTCTGCAACAACTCATTGATCATCAATCCGATTCACCCCCCCTCCCGGGAAGCTGGCATGCATACGTCATGAACTACAAGCTTGGCGAGAAGATATGTAAATCTGTCAACTGACAGACCCTTGATGAAGATGTTTGCCAGTTGCTCATCAATTGGTACATGGTGTAGACTGATAAGTCATCCTTTTAGTCTTTCACGAACAACATGGCATTCAATCTCAATATGTTTTGTTCATTCGTGAAAGACTGGATTTCAGCTATATGGATGGCACTGGCGGATCCAGGAGTTGGCCACCCCGGGTCACGGCCCAGCCCTCCTCTGGATCCGGAGCTAGTATAGCCCTTATGAGTTTATCAATTTTAGTCATTCGCCAAAGTATTATTTTATAATAAGATTATGTGTAATTGAGAAAATATGTTAGCTGAACATAAACAAATAACAACTCTAAATTTAGCCTAGAAATTCTAGCTCCAATGATTATGTTCTAAAGAAAAACAAACCATGAAACCTAAAATTCTAAGAGTTTAAAACGTAAAAGACTAAAAGAACTGAGATTTGCTCCCTTGAAAATTTACTAGAGCAGCTGGTGGAAATATAGATGAACACACAATACAAATTGATTAGTCGATTGATTTGTCTAGTGTTGACATTGCTCGTTTCAACAACTACTATGGAGAAAACCTTTTCAACAATGGAACATGTGAAATATGATTTGCACAACAAAATGAGCGAATAATTTCTCGTTGATTGGTTAACTATTTTATTTGAAGGAGATTAGTATGCTATTGGTACGGATATAGACTCCATTATTTATGATTTTGCTATATTTATGATTTTTTTACAGTATCTAATTTTCTAATAAAATGCGGCCCATTGCACTACTATGTCATGGATCCGTCGCTGATGAATGATAGATTTGTTATCATAAAATACATGAATTGGCAAAGGACGACCAATCCCATAGAATGATAACAGTGACTTGAGCCATTGAATCTCACGTGACAGTTGAGCCAAAGCCTTGTATTATGCTTATGAAGATGATCTATAAACTCTCTTTTGCTTTTTACTTTTCCTTGTAATCAAGGAAACTCCAAAGAAAATGCAATATTCAGTTATTGACGAAAATGGTGACATTGCAACTATTGTTTGGCGTAAATGATTTATGTGCAACAAAAACACACTTAGTTAGTCACCGTACAATAAAAGGTGAACTTAACTGACAACAGGTGCAATTAACCCACCAATGTTTCGGGGGTTTTCCATGAACCCCGAAACACAACCTCAATCTTTCGCCGTCCCTCGCTGGACTTCTTTCCCCCAAAAAAATCCCTGGCTATCTCTTCTCCTGCCTGCCGCATTGGTCGAGAGGCAGTGCCAGTGTGCCACCACCGCGCTGCAGTAATTTGTGAATCTTCGTCGCCAGTTTCTCTCTGTTAGGTTTCCGATTGGGGTAAGGAAGGGGACAGAAAGGGAGATAGAGAGAGATGGGCAGTTTGGATCGAGTTGACGATCGGACATTTAGGGTTAATTTCTCAGAGGATGGTGTTGGAAAGTTGAGAGAACGAGTGAGGGAGAAACTCAAGGAGTTCATGGGGGATTACACGGACGACACTCTCGTGGTATGTACCTGGGGTAGTTTCAACTTCTGCAGAATTGGGAGGCTCGATTTATTTATTGTTTTATTGAATTCCTGTTACTCTTTTTTCGAATTGTTCCTCAATTCTTAGATGAACCTTTGCCCATGTTTTCCTGGAAGCTTTCGCTCTTCATTTGGGTGTGTAGAGAGATTAGGTTGCGAGTGAATTGGATTGTTATAGTAGAAAGCAACTGTGTTTTATGATTCATTAGGGTCCTTAAAGGTTCTTAGAGTCTAGTCTGCCCAGGGTTTGTTCGTCTTCTGCTGTCTATAGGACACTTGGTAGCTGTGATGACAGGGTTAGTGTACTGATTTCAACATCATTAGCAGGCACTATCCAAGATTGAACATTGCGGAGGGGAAACTTAACCACATTACTTCATATTGTAGATAGCAATCAAATGGAAAAAGGAGTGTTCAGAGCTTGAACTTTTTTACAGAGGCTTTAGAGTCTTTTTTGAGATAACACATAATGTACAAGAGAAGGCTTAGAGCCTTGTGCATGTGGGTTTTCTTGTCATCTGCTTACCATATGTATTGATTGTTGTCAGTGGTGTCAATGCCATGCTAATTCAGTGTGGTCGCTATAGTAAGATGTTCTTTTGCCTAATGGACACAGTTTGGACTTCTGCAAGGTTATATGCTTGATGTTCTTAGCAATATGTAGCTCTTTTTTCTTTGAAACTAAGATTTCCTGGTTTCTGACTTTTCATTTGCAGGAGTACGTAATCGTGTTATTGAGGAATGGCAGGCGCAAAGAAGAAGCAAAGAATGAATTGAATGTTTTTCTGGGGGATGACAGTGTTTCCTTTGTTTCTTGGTAACTGTTTCATGCTTTATGCTTATGTTGGAAACGTAATATCATATTCTTGGGATATTGATCCTTGATACTTGCTCCATGTGTTTTCTTGTTGTCTGGCAGGTTATGGGATCACCTGGCTTCAAGTGTAGAGTTGTATGTGAGTCATGGGCACACCGAAACAGATATAACGACCGATTCAAGGAGAGTTCTACGGACTAATATAGTTGGAGATGATTCTCATCATGTAGATTTTGAATCTAAGAAAGTAAACACTGAAAATATATCTCGGAGTCGGCATCGAAGAGAATGGAGAGACACAAAGCTTGGACCAACTGAACAGCCTTCTCTCCGTAGTTCTGAGGTTTTGGATGCAGTCATGGAGGATACAACTCATCATAAAGTCAATCATGAAAAGCAGTCAGCATCACCTCGAGCTTCCCAGAAGAAAAAAAGAAGTCGGCATGATGAGGGAGAAGCATCAAAGGTTAGGATTATATCCTTTTATGGTACACTTTATTTTGGATACCAAGAGAATATTGTGTCATATATGCTGCCACTCCAGTAATCCAATATATTACATAGTTAGTTTAGCGTCAGGTGTGTGCTTTTTATGTAATTAAGGGGAGGTATTGATGCAAATTTGTCAGTGTATTGTAAATCTTGATTCTTTCCTGGCTGGTATTCTCATGTTTTTGGTAAGCATTAGTAGGATTTTATCATTGGTTGAAGTAGGCTTGTCTAAGAAAGGATAATCGCCATGCCTTTATGTCAACGTGTATCCTTACTTTCGGTCATTATTTTCATGCAGAGGGAGAGGGAGACAGTTGCACTAGCAACTATTGATGCTCCTAGGAGACTACTCCAATTTGCAGTGCGGGATGCTTTGGGAACTCCAAAGGCATCTAGTTCAGTGAAAGAGCCCTCCCTCAAGCGTCTTCGCTCAGTTGTATCTACATCCACTGAGGAGCCAACACAGCCAGTTGATCGCCCTAGAAGGATGCTGTCTATTGCTAGAAATCCACGAGGTCCTATGGCTACCATAATCAAGGCTGTGCAAGAAGCTGCTGAAGATGTAACAAAAGTCAAAACCCCAAGAAGTGTGTTTGACCGTCTTGGCCGGGATTCAACTTCATTCGAGACCACTTTAGAATATAGGGATGTGGCTATGGATGAGGAAGAACTCGCATCTAACCTCCTTCGGGGAAATCATAGAGGTTTGACTTCCAACTTCATGTCTGAAAATGGAAACTATAGTGATGCCATGGGTGTGGACGATCGGGATATTGAAGTTCTGCCAACTGGAACATCTCGTGTCAGCAATGATGTACACCAATTCAGGGTTCAGCACAATGCTGGTGATTTTGTCCCGAATAAAAGTCTACATCAATCTGTTCAGCATGCAAATGCTTCAGGGAAGCAACCTCATCCACATCAATTGCCGCTAGCTGGCCGATTAGAGAAGCCTTCCCGGGACAATGGGACACATACAGTGAAAGTTGGCGCTCAGATTATGAAGGAGAACAACAATCCTGTTGTGGTTGGTAATGGCGATGTATGAAACTCGTATTTTTGAGTTCTCAGACTTCCATCACGAATTATATTCTCTCCTCTGGATATACTATTGTTTATTGATAATTTTCCGCTGATTTTGTAAATAGGGAAAACTTGCTACAGACCGTAAAGAACCTCAGCGAACATCGCCAACTACGCCTGGTATGCTCTAAACACAACTATTAGGGTTTTCTTGTTTTAGATTTTGCTGCATAAAAGATTTAGTGAAAGATTTTTCCATAAGATTTTTGGAAGGTGAGTTCGCTAGAATATGAGATGTTTTTAGTTTAAAATATTAGTTAATGGGATGTTTGATAGTTTAATTAATTATGAAGAAATGAGTAAGTTTTGGAAGTTGAGTATTATGGGCATAACTCTAAGAGTTGATTCTTATTTCAGATATGAAGTGGGAAATGATTCTCTTTTGTGACGCCGTCTTCAGCTTTTAATTTTTCACGAGTTTAGAGTGAATAGTATTTCTACTAAATCAAATTCTAGAACTCGTTTTTTGTAATGGTGAAAAACCACAGCCTTAATGGCCATTTACTGATTGTGTTAATAAGCACTGGGTTTCTGGTCTTTCAGCATCTGTTTGTCGAAATTTTTTGTTTCTAATTTATGATGCTTGTTGATATTTGCAGTCTCACTTACAGCTGGTCGACCTCTAGAAGATGCCGAGTCTAGAACTATTTTCGTGAGCAATGTAACTACCTTTGCTCTATATGGCCTTTTTCAGGACTTTCTGCTGCTGCTTCATCCTTGCTGATAATTAACCTTTTTCTATGGTCTGCAGGTTCATTTTGCTGCCACCAAGGACAGTCTTTCTCGGCATTTTAATAAGTTTGGTGAGGTGCTTAAGGTGGTCATCATAACTGATGCTGCAACAGGACAGCCAAAAGGGTAAGGTGTTCCGGAGTCTTTATTTCTTGATTCATATTTTTCCATAGAAAGGAATGTGTCCTAAACGGAGTCAGTACTGTCTGCAGATCGGCTTATGTAGAATTCACGAGGAAAGAAGCAGCAGAAAATGCTTTGTCACTCAATGGAACTTCTTTTATGTCGCGGATTCTCAAGGTTAGGCGAACACTATTATTGGTGACGTCGTAGTTTGTTCTTCGTTGGTGATGTTTGTTATGATACTGTAGTTTCCTGAATTCTCTGATTAGGGATGTAGCTCTAATCCCAAAATAATACCCTGATGGATGATATCATGGATCATGAATGTCGACATCTCTATGCATCTCTTATCTGTATAGCATAGCTGTGAAGTCATTTGTGTCTGAATTATGTTCACAATTTTGTAGGTGGTAAAGAGAAGTGCTGCAACCCCAGAAGATTCTCCTCCCTTGATGGCTTGGCCACGCAGTGTCCCACAGGGCTCTCCTTTCACTGTTGCCAGGTTTTCGAGATCCCCTTTTGCTAGAGGCATCCCTGGTGGGGGTGCATTCCGAGGTCGCCATAAGCCTGTTGCCCGGAGTATGCAGTGGAAGCGTGGGGCTGCTGATGCCAGCACTAGCACGAGCAGCAGTGTTAATTCCCCTGGCCCCCGCAGTCTTACCTATGTCAGGACGGAGCCTAAACAGGAGGGAACATCAGCTTAAGAAGCAATTCCACAACTGCTTTCTTTTTTTGCTGCCAAACGAAGAGTTGCAACGATGAGAGACGAGGAGGTTCGTTTTCCTTGATTCGAGTTCTTGGAGAAATGCCTGAACCAGACCGGAGTTGGTTGGAAGTTTTCAGTTGCTGATGAAGTGACTCCATAGTATGGTTTGCCGTGAATGTTTTGATTATTAGAGCGCATTAAGTAAGCTGGGTGCGGGAAAATTATGTGAATAGAAAATGGGATGAAGTTAAGTGATTAGTCGTATAATTTATTTTCTGGTAGAACAGCTTTTCCTTTCTTGTTTTCTGATTTTCCTTTTCCCTCTTCTGTTGCTGTTTTTTGGAGGAAAGAGAGAACGCAACCAAAAAAAAAAAAAAAAAAAAAAAGAAAGAGAGAAAGGCATGAAAAATGCCAAAAGAAAGAAAAGAAACATATATAAGACTTGAAAAAACATATTTGGGGGAGAAGATAACACTGTTGTCCCTTCGCCATTTCTTGTGTCTTGGTTATGTACTTATGTATGTTTTGCACAAGGGTTAGTGCTTTATGGTGAGTTTTGTAACGAGCCAATTCATCACATTTGTTGATCTATGTTATTTCGGATACGGGTCATGTTATTCGTGAAGGTAACTTGTCATCTTTGATTCTTTGTGATATACAACTATTTCCATGATTCGAATGCAACAATCCCGAATTCCTCTATACAAGTTGAGCGCAAGAAACGTTCGAATTATAGTCGATGTGCGGTGCACGTAATTCGGCTCAAGTTGGCGTAAATCAAGGGCTATCAAAATATAGGGACATTTTGACAGTAAAGTGCAAAATGGAAGATCCCTACCAAGCTGCATTGCTACCATTACACGCCGCAACCTCGGGTACACAACGAATCTCATTCCGACACCCATCCCAACAGCACACAAGACGAAAGCTCCACGAGCCCTAACCAAGAACACGTTCAAATTCTTCACCACCTGAAGCGCCAGCCGCCAGCGTGAGGATCTGAAGCCTCCCGAGCTCCTCCATCTTCTTAAAGAAGTAGATGGGCTTGAGCGACTCTGGATCGAGACCTCCACGATCGGTGTCCCTCTGGTGATGTAGAAGATCCAGGACCCGATGCCTAGCTGGATATGTTCGGAATGAATAGTGTTGGGTGAGCACAGATGAGCCAGTGGGGGACATAGGCTCATGGGAATTGGCGGTTGGACCCAAGCCCATTTAGGAACTTAAGTGAGAAACAAACTAGGAGCTGGGCCCATACAAGCCTGGGAGGCTTGGTTGGACCCAGGCCCAATTGAGAGCAGGAGGGAGGAGCAAGCCCGGAATGAGGCCCATGCAAGGAAGAGCGGGAGCATAACGACAAAAGTAGATGCGGGGACCGCGCAACTTCGGGACCAGGAGGCTGAGAGCGTGCCACCTGAAAGTGTGGTCCTGCCAGGCGCTTGGGTGTCGGGATCTAGGAGCTGCCACGTGTAGATGCCCGACTGTTGGGCCGTACCAAGCATTCTGACGTGGAGCTGAATTCTGGGAGCCTGGTCGGTTCCTTGACTAGTATAAATAGTACTCGGTAGGTAGCATTTAAGCAGGTTGGCTTCTCTCACTAAAATCTCACTAAACTTTTATCTTTCTAGAATCTGTTCTGACTTGAGCGTTGGAGTGCTAACGGGCATCTAGAAGCCCTTTAGGCGCTTGTGGTGCAGGGTCTAAGCGCTTCGCCGACGGACGATAGCTGTGGATTGCACAGAGTTGAGGGTAGGGGGTTCGTGGCACAAACAAATAGTTTTGACAGATATATTGAATTAATTATCCAGTATTCTTTGCAGATAAAAAATAAGAAGGATAATTAATAAAAAGAATATTTTGGAGATAATTCAGTTAATTATCTCAATAGAGCGCGTTTTAATTATGAGAGTAATTATCTTTCTAATTAATGTGATTTATTTTCCACGAAACATGAAATATTCTGGGTTTTCTACTCCTATAAATAGAGAACTACCTAGACCTTCTAAATACACCAATTCAGAGAGCAGAAATACGAGAGAGAGAGTGTATTCAGAGAGCTCCGGTTTTCGCACAAAATGGTCGAGCGTCCTAGATGAGCTTTTTTATCCTGTAGGCGACCACCGAGCGGTTGATAGTCTGCCGTACGCAACGAGGGCAGTGCCGCGAACGTCTTAAAGAGAGCGACCTATTCCGTAACTAAACTCCAGATTGATAACCCTAATTTTTCATGTTCGGCTTCAAACAATTTTAAAACACTCAGTTGCTGCTAGCCTGATATGTATACCGAACAGATCGACCTATATGGCACCTAATGGTTGCAACTCGCCGTCACCTCCCTCGTATATGGAGAACCCCTGTTACTAGAATCGGGGACACCGGGTAATTGGAATACCTGATTCCCAGCGACGGAACGAGCTGAATGTACCCCGGAGGCTCCTCACGACGAGGATGGTTCAAGGTCCTGCATCCGGATCGTTTGTTGGTGGCACCAAGAAGCTGCTTGGATTTATATACACACGAAAGCAGGGAAATATTCCGAGCATCCCAATTCCCACATGACTAATAGGAAGGGAATTATTCCCTGGGACGAAGAACAAAGTTGAAGAGGGAACAACAAGGGATTGGTCACGTCCAATTAAAGCCTTCCCCAGTCCACCTATGACAAGAACTATATATCTTAACTCTTCAAAAGCGGACCAGACAAGATCAGAAGCGAGTCAAGACAATTTTCAGTTCTAAGTGTGGTAGTAGATCCATTAACTAGAGAATTTTTTTTTGCCTTTATCATAGACCAATCGATACTAATAACAAAAGTAGTTGGCTGATATTCATGTATTAATCTTATGTATAATTTTTTTAATACATTTTATTGCGAAACAATTTTTTCGCCTCACTATTCACACGAACTTTATTAATTAGTCACGCGAATTCATCAATATTCACGTAGATACAATTGATTTTTCATGCAATTTCGATCTATAAACTAATGTATTCTGTTTTCACATAATATTATAAATTCAATTGACCAATCACTTAATGTCATTAATCACTTATTAATTCATGATTTTTTAAACCAAGATAAGCCCCCAAGACATGGCCAACAACAAATTTACAAAACATAATAACAAATAATGATATTCCATATGCAATCGGACTCCCGATGAAAGAATCTATTATGCCATAAGAAGGCAATTCTGTGAAAGTTCCAAATAGTGAAAAGACACGAAACTTACACGTAAAACAGGATGAGAGAAGGAACTTCCTTGTAAGTCACTTCAACTCTAGGAAGAAAAGGTTTTCTCGATATATGATCCTTGATGACCAGTTGAGGATTCAAATAAATTGATGGGAAAAATTTGAATATTTTAACTAACTTTTTTTGTCTCATTGCCCGACACGAGCTATGTAGTTGTTTACAGCTAAAAAATAATCGTATACCGCATTGATTATTTACAAGACATTTATTATCTTTATAAGGCCAGATCATTAATGACAATTAATGTTATTTGAACTGGGTCTCATGATACTAGTTTTAAGCTCAAACACTAAGTCTCCGGTAAGGAGCTAGTTTCGTTGCGAGTTGGAGAGCCCGACGTGGTCGCGAGATCTAGACCACGTTGGCGTCAAATCTAGAGCCCGACGTGGTCGCGAGATCTAGACCGCGTTGGCATCAAATCTAGAGCCCGATGTGGTCGCGAGATCTAGACCGCGTTGGCGTCAAATCTAGAGCCCGACGTGGTCATGAGATCTAGACCATGTTGACGTCAAGTCTAATAGCCCGACGTAGTCGCGAGATCTAAACCACGTTGGCATCAAGCTGGGCAGGCCTCGTCTCGAGATCTAGATCCCATGTCGGCTGCGAGATGTAGAAGACCATCGTCTTGAGATCTGGAATGACCATGGTAAAAGGGAGTCAAGTAATAAGATATCAGTTCCAAGAGAAAGGGAAAGCGGTTAACATAGCTACTGCCAATTATCCCACGTACAATGACACGTCAGCCACGTCTGAGGAAGAAGGGAGCAGTTCTTTTTGTAAGTTACTCTCAGACATTTTTTCTACGACGATTATCATCTCAAGCCTATAGATAGGAGGAGAAGTTGACAGAGGAGAGGGTCGCAAAAATCACCACTCAACACTACTTGTCAAGTTTTATCAAGTTTATATTTCCTCTGCAATTTTTATCAGTAGCTCTCAGATGCTCCATAGGAGTAGGAGTACCTTAATGTAGATCTGTCTCGTGAGTCGTGTAAACATCGAACACCCTCGTTCGAACTTTGTTTGAAGAGGTGTGGACCATGTTAATTTAATCGTTATAAAAAAAAATCAAGGTGCATTCAATTCGTTTCAACGCAAGTTTTCTCGCCTGGAAAACCGTAGTTCAATAAGATCAAAAGAAAAGAAATTCAAGCACCACATTGTTATTGTCAGCTTGGTAAAAAAAAAAACATTGTTATTGTCATCAACCCCAAACAGAAGGCAGTTTTCATTAATCAAATGTGCGTTCATAACAATGCATGAACAATTAGCTCTTCCGTTAATCTTTCTCTTCCATCGGGGTTGAGAATTTATTGCAAGTAGAAGGCAACGAAGGACACGACGGAGGCACCGACCAAAGACCCAAGAGCCGGCAAGACACCAGCGGCCCCGCTTGTGGGTGCACCAGCAGCGGCGGTGGGTCCGGCGGCAGCGGCGGGGCCAAAAGCGGCGACGCCGGGGGCAGGGGCGGCGGCGGCGTCCTGAGCCAACGCTGCGCTCATTGAGGCGGCAGCGAACACGACGGCGGCGCAAGCAACCTTCTTCATTTCCATTATGATGATGATAAGAAGATAGTTGGATTGAAGGAGAGCAAAAAGAGATGTTAATGAAGAAGAAGAATTGTGTTCTTTCCTCTTCGTATAATCTCTCTTAATTACTCTCTTTATTGTCTTTGTGTTTTTGCCGTGAGGATAAGCTTTGGGATAGGTGACCTTTTATAATGATGATTAGAACTTAGACGTTCTAATAATATTTGTCCTTCTTTTTGGAAAACAATTAATTAACGGGGAAGGCTAATAATTGTTAATTACTCCACTAATTTAGGGTAACATGGAGGCTTTTGGGTGGTGGGAATCATATGAAATAAGGAGGGAATAATTATGATTAGAACGAGTCTTGTGGTGGTGGAATGTAGGTTGTAAGGTTTAGAGTTTTGGTTAAGGAAATTTTCTAATTATGCAATAATAAGTTTAATAACATTTTTAATGGAGATAAGCTACGCAACTAATTAAGGTGGGGAAATTAAGATGATTAGTTGCGGATGAATCATATGTAATGTTAAGATAATTATAGGGAGTGACATATTTGGGATTTCATGAAAATGCGTCCAATTTTAGATAATCACTGACAAGTACCCATATACTGAAAAGTTTGTAAAGTATACATTTACGATTCAAACTATTAAAGATGTTATTTTCAGTATATGCTATGAAAAGAATATCCTAATTTCACTGTTCCTTTATCCTTGTACTCTAATTAATCATAGTGATACTTCTTGGTTAGTACGTGTCGGTGTTACCTCAATTAATTATGCCTTCCCTAAGAAGGCATATATATATGATTAGCATGCGTGTGGGTAATTAGCATAAATGTTTAGCATGCATGTGAGGGAGGGGGGAATTTAAAAGAAAATAGTTTAACCTAAAGCTAGTGTATATTTAACATGGGTTTTGTTAGCTTGACTAGCTTGTGGAGGGGACTAATTTTCGACACCCCATCCACAATCGTCCATCTAAATTAGTGGTAATGTAGGGTGAGGATTGAACAGTCTTTTTGTGCATTAAATCATTCATTAGCTGGCGTCACCCACATTGGAAAGGGGAAGAAGTTTAGGGTCGGGAAAAAACGATTTGACTTTTCCCTTTCGTCTCCCCCACCAGACGACCAAACCCTCCTCCTTCCATCACCAGTAGTCGTTCTTCCGACCATCTTCTGCCTTCCTCCGGCCGCGCTTAAGCATCATCGCCGACAACAACAGAGGTCATTCCTTCCACCGATCGAGAACCGTTCCGCCAACCAACTCCTTTCTTCTTCCCTTTTGCTATGTTTTCGGCAACCACCTTCCATCGACGACGCGACTTCGAAGACCTAACTATTTCATGAAACTAGTCTCCGTCCTCCCGAAATAGACGGTAGGTGTTGGATTTACTCCCTTACATTTTCCTCTTTCTACTCTTCTTTTTATGTTTTTTAGGTATTTCTTCTGTCTAAGCCTACCATATTTTTCATTTCAGCGCATCACTTCTTCTGATCGACATCTACCAACATACCATTTGAGCAGCCGCTGTAAATCGCATCGCCGGTGAGTCTGCCGAGTAGCACGACTAGTTGCATGTTTTCCCTTGTTTTGTTTTTTGGTTGGGTATCTAGTAATTCTATCACAAAATGATCACAAATTAAACAAAAGTGATAATTTCATACAATTTCAAAAATTTTGTTACTTTACGTTACAAATTAAAGGTTTAATTTGTGACCGTTTTGTACTAAGTACAAAGATTTGTGGCTGTTTATGCTAATTACCCATGAATTTGTTGGTTCGTTATCAAGATATATAGTCTGGATTCTTAAAGATGATGTGAGGAGCATTACTTTCAAATTTCCTATCGGGTAAACATGTGTAATACCCCGTACAGGCGTACATCCAACATTATAATACCTAAAATTTACATGTAAATTTTCAATTATAACATTAAACGCACCTACTATATCATGAAGTCGACAAAAAGACAATAATTCTTAATATGGTTCAAATACCATCACGATTTAACTTGGATGACAAGTGAATTAATAAAGGATGTACTATTTGTAGCCCTAACTTGTCCTTATTTGTAGCCTTAAATTAAAAAATGTACACAAATACCCATCACATTTAAATTAATTCAATTTACACATTACAATACAAAAAATAATTCAAACACTTTGCCAAACACAATCCCAATATTTTCACCGGACCTGCCGCCGACGACCGCCACCGGCTGCCGCCACCTACCTCCGACGACCGGGTCCTCTTCTCCGGCGAGGCGATCTCCTCTTCTCTGACGACTGGGTCCCCTTCTCTGGCGAGGCGAAGTCCTCTTCTCCGATGACTGGGTCCTCTTCTCCGGCGAGGCGATCTCCTGGCAACGCTGCTACCGTCGTCTCCGGCGAGTACTCATCGTCTCTGGCGAGAACATGGTCTCCGGCGAGAAGTCGTCGTCGTCGATGTTAGTTGGGAGGAAACCGGCGACGGTCTGTTGGGTGTTGGGAGGAAGGGGGTGTTTGGTTAGATTGTTATATGAAATTTGAATTCAAAAAATTGAGAAGGGTAAAATAGTAATTGAATTGTTTTAGGCTACAAATAGGTTTTATTTAGGGCTACAAATAGCAATTCAGATTAATAATTCAACACATCCATTGAGTATAATTATCTAATACTCATATGATTAACAATATATATAATCTCTTAAGATGAACGTTTATGATGGTTTTGAACTTCGGATTAAGCGATTTCGATGAGAGTATTTTGCTTTTACGAGAATTGATTCAACACATTTATTGAGTAACTCTCTGATAGATAACAATCATATGATCGACACCACATATCATCATTCATATGGACGTGATAGTGATGGCCTGATGGTTTCCAACTCAAGATCATGAGACTTTGATAAAATTAATTTCTCTTTATCTAGACGAATTCAACACGCTCATTAAGTAAATATCTTATAGACCATATTTTTTTTTGGATACCAAAGGAGGCCGAAGCCAAGAAAGAGAGAGGGAGACTACAGAGGTGGTCTAGCTAGTAGAGGAGGAGGTCGCCACAATCCGACGCTCAAAAGTAACACCCATCACGTCATCCTGCAACAGCGGTAGAACTCCCAAGGGTGGATCAACCAGCTCATACATACCGTAGGGATAGACGAGACTGTGCTTCGAGAGCCAGTCTGCGACTCTATTCGCTTCTCGATATGTATGAGTCAAGCTAACCAACCAGTCCTGTCCAATTTTCCTGCGGATAAGATTCAAGAGGGTCGCATAGGGATGAATGGGGTCATGCCGTTCATGAATCAGCTGAATCGCAAGCTGAGAATCCGAAGCTACCTTCACCACCCGGTGACCGAGTTTCCAAGTGAGCTCTAAACCATAATAGATAGCCCACAACTCAGCTAGCACAGCAGTAGCCGAACCAATACCTGCCACGAAACCTCCCAACCAGTTCCCCAGAGGGCCTCGCACCACACCACCAGCTCCGGCTGGCCCCGGGTTTCCGTTAGAAGCCCCGTCAGTGTTTACCATAACCCAACCTTCCGCAGGAGGCGTCCAGCCAATATCCGCACTAACCCGCACAGTCGCTTGCTTCTTGAGATTGGAGAAAGGGTCTGGAGCATGCCAAGAATCATTCCAAAGCTTCGTCTTAACCATAATGGAGTGCAAGAGAGAGGGAGCTGTCATCGCTGCACTAGGTCCCTTGAACGCCATAGTAGTACGGTTTTTCCATAATAACCAGCAAGCCATACTGAAAAAACCAGGCCAATTAATACCTGAGCTGGTCGACTCCTTGCTCACGAGATTGCTGCGGAACCAATCCTCGTGAGTGGCGCTGAAGAACTCATGCTGCTTCTGCTGCGGCACAATTCTGGACCAGAAGAACAGCGCTGGGGCGCAGTCCCTCAGGATATGGACAACCGTCCCAGGCTGCCCTGTACAGCAAACACATAGGAGAATCCGCTACCTTTCTCTGAAACCGGAGGACATTGGTTGCTATCTTGCCCGGAATAGCCAACCAAACAAAACATCTAATCCTCTCCGCCACTGGCAAACCCCAGATCATCTTCCAAATCTCGTCCCTCGGCTGCATGTCAAGAGCCGACAGTAATTCATAGGCCGACTTGGCGAAGAACCTCTCGTCTGCTGTCGCCGACCAGAATAACGAATCTTCTTCTTGGGCGAGGGTGTCAACCGTTGTACTGATGATTTTGTTGCAAATATAATGGGGGAGTCGTGCGCTGAAAAGCTCCGTGCGCCAGCTCTCATCCTCACGAACTAGATCAGCTACTGCCGCCTGCTCCCAAGCTTCCGGAATCTCACCAGTCACTACTCCTTTCAGAGGGACCTGCAAAATCCACGGATCAAGCCAAAATTTAGTCTTTTTTCCATTCTTAATATTCCAAGCGCATCCTTTCTTAAGGAGCTCAGCAGTTTTGGAGAAACTGCTCCAGGTGAAGGAACTTCCCTGAACTCTCCGCAAGATGTCGAGGCCCACTCTTTGACCCCCATACTTGGATAGGAGCAATTGTCGCCACAAACTTCCTTCATTTTGCATCAGCCTCCATCCTGATTTCGCCAGCATGGCCAGATTTTCCTGATGAGTTGGTCGAAGGCCCACACCTCCTTGATCCTTTGGTCTCGTCATGTTCTCCCAAGCCACCAGATGGAATTTCGAGCGATTCTCCCCCTCTCCCCAGTTGAAGTCCCTGCTGATTTTATCTATACTCCTGCACACACCCCCTGGGATTAACTCAATATGCATAGTATAAACCGGGAGAGAGGCAGTTACCGATTTCTCCACTGTTAACCGAGCCGCGAAAGAGAGGCGTTTCGCCTTCCAGGGAGCCATCTTCTTCTGAATACGGAGCAGGAGAGATTGATATCTTCCTTTCGTGACCCTCCCCTGGATTGCCTGGATCCCGAGGTATCTCCCCAGTGCTGGTTTCAGAGGAATTCCCGCACACTGGCTCAGGTATTCTGCTTTGTGTTGGGCGACATTCGGGGAAACATACAGAATGGACTTGTTGTAGTTGACCCGTTGCCCAGAACTGTAGCAGAAATCCGCTAGGCATTTCTTAATCACCCGGATTTGTCTTCGCTCAGCTTCTGCAAAAAGAAGGAGGTCATCTGCAAAAAAGAGGTGGGTAAGAGGCGGGCCGGAACTGGTCAGCCGTACCGCTTTCCACTTTCCCTGACTAACCGCCTCATCAATTTTATGAGAAAGGCGCTCCATACATAAGACAAAGAGGTAAGGAGAGAGAGGTCTCCCTGTCTGATGCCACGAGAAGGAGTGATCGGTTGAGAGAGGTCACCATTCCATCTAATCCTCATCGTATTATGCTCCACACAGTACATAATGCAGCTGATCCAGCTACTCGAAAGCCCCACCTCCTTCAACGTATCTCGCAGGAAATCCCACCTAAGCATATCATAGGCCTTCTCGAGATCAATCTTGAAAATCATGCCCCCTTTTTTACTTCTTTTCTTACGGAAGGAGTGGAGAATTTCCTGAACCACTATGATATTATCCGTTGTTTGCCTTCCTGGAATGAAGCTACTCTGCCTGGGCGAGATCAAATTCCTCATGAGAGGCTTCAGTCCGGACGTCATGGCCTTGGTGATACTCTTGAGGCAGACGTTGTTAAGAGAAATAGGCCGCAGCTGAGTCACCCTCTCTGGTGAGTCCACTTTCGGGATGAGCACCAGAGTAGATTCTGTCATAGCCTCAGGAAGGGTACCTGTCACAAAAAACGACATTGCCATATCCGAAAGAGACTTCCCCACTACTTGCCAGAACTGCTGGTAAAAACCCGCATGGAAACCATCTGAGCCGAGGGCTTGGAATGGCTTCATATCGAAAATCGCCTTGTGAAAGTCGAGAATACTAAAAGGATGGAACAAAGCTGCCGTTTCTGCTTGGCTGAGACGAGGAAAGGACTCCTTCGGCATCCTGTCCTCATACGGGGAGTTATCCTGCAAAAAAATGTTAGAGAAATAATTGAACACCAGCATAGCGAGAGAAAGCGGCTCAGTTACCCACGAATCATTGTCATCCATCAGAGCCTCGATCTTGTTGAAACGTCTCCTGATGGTAACCTGCTGATGAAAATAACCGCTGTTCCTCTCTCCAAACTTAACCCATTGATCCCTTGACCTTTGATACCAGATGATCTCCTCCTGTTCAAGGACTTTATCCAACTCCTCTGCTAGCTTAGTATGCAGTTTAGCCAAACCAGGGGAAAAGCTATTGGCCAAACCTGTTTCCACCCCCTTAAGTCTTGCCAACAACCTCCTCTTTTTTTGCTTAATGTTCCCAAAGACAGCCTCATTCCATTCTACAAGTTTAGCAGCAAGGACCTGAAGAGCATTCTCAAGAGAAACCGCCAGCTCCAAGACTCAGCCACCACCAACCGAAGGCTTTCGTTAGTCAACCAAGCTGCCTTAAATTTGAACGGCTTCATGGGCTGCTGCCTACTCGGTTGAGCCTCTACGACAGTCAAAATTGGGCAGTGATCTGCTTGATAGCGAGGAAGGTGCAGTACCGATGAGTTGGGGAAAACCGAATTCCAACGAATATTGCAGAGACTCCTATCAAGCCGGCTAGCTTTATACGTCTGACCGTTCTCTCCTCTGGACCAGGTGAACTTGGCGCCCGAGAACCCACAGTCAATGAGCTCTGCCAGATTCATCCTTTCAGTGAATAGAAGGCACCTTCTCAACGTATTGCGAGCTGGAGGCCCCGACTTCTCTTCCGGTTTACAAATTGCGTTGAAGTCCCCAGTCAAAAGCCAAGGCATATCGATATTCTTGCCGTGAGACACAAGCCTCTCCCAAAGATGACGCTGTTCGCCCTGCCTTGGGGAAGCATACACAACAGTTAACATCCAACTCGGGTCATTACCTCTACTAATTTGAAGTGAAAGATGCTGTGTGCAGGCTGAGTAGAATTGAACCGAGAAGACTCCAGCATCCCAAAAAACCCAGATGCCTCCTGACCGCCCCTCTGCTTCCACGCAGATAGAGTTAGGAAAACCAATTTTGTCACAGACGCTGTTCGCCGTATCCCCACTGATCTGAGGCTCAAGGAGCACCAAGAAATCCGGTCGATGTGACTGAATTACTAATTTCAGAGCCCGCCTAAAAGCCCTGCTCCCAGCACCCCCGACATTCCACGCAAGAACTTTAATACTGGAAATCATAGGCAAAAATTGAGATAGAAAGGAACGCCGCGACAACTGAGGACTACTTCACCGGCGGTGAGGTCTCCGCTGTCTGGATCTTCGTCAAAGGGTCACCATCCGCCTGGGTAGCCGATAAATTCCCCCCTGGTTCCCCTGTCGTTTTCTTGGCTGCTTCAGTCCAAGCACTGATCTCCTGCAACGTCAGCGTTGCCACCCGAGCTTTGGATTTGGCTTTTCTATCTTTAACCGGCGTCCATATTTGGAGAGGCTTCGCCGTATTGAATTTAGCGGACGATTTGTAGCCCTGGGAGTTCTTCTTCTTGCTGCTTTTGGTTCGGACTGCGAGAGAAGGGGCAGCGGTGAAAATCGGATCAACGTTCTCCTTCGCCGACTGAAGTTGCTCGATAATCTGCATAACAGTGTCGTTTGGGCCTGTGATCGTTTTAGAAACAAGTGGTGGAGACTGCAGCCCTTTGGGCTCCTGGCGGGCCACATCTTTTTTCTCTGGCTACTTTATTTGTTGAGCCGAAACTTGGGCCTGTGATTGCAGACCTGATGTCGAAGCCTCATCCGCCAAAGATCTGGGCTTCGGCCTGTTTTGATTTGACTCTGGATCCTCCGGTCTTGGGCCCAGAATCCCCTTCCCTTTTCCCCCAAGCCCGTTCACGCCCATTTCCAATCCCTTCTTTGCCTCAGCGTTATTCTTCCGACCGTTAAATTCTTTCCTGTCTTGCGTTTGGCTCCTTTGCGGCCAGGGTCCGTTGGAGCCGGCTGGAGAGGGTAAGTCTTGATTTCCTTCCTTCCCCATTGATCCACGCTTGCCTTGTTTATGCACTGGTACCGGATTTTGCAATCCACTATCCCTCTCAACTTTCCCTTTCCGTTGGATATCCCGTGAGTTCCGCCTTGATTTCCTGGTGACCAGCATCCATGGCCCAAAACCCGGGTTGGTCTCTTCCTCGCAGATCGGCAAAACGGTCGGCGAAATCCCTCCGGCGGCCACCACAGTATTCAGCAAAGGGGCAGGTTTGAGGAGCGGGCACATGGCAGAGGTATGCCCAATCCTTCCACATTCGAAGCAAACCTCAGGTAGGTTTTCATACTCTACTTTTTGCCAGACATCATCAAGCCAGATTCGGGGAACCAATTGCTTCGATAAGTCAACCTCCACCGCTAACGGGGCAAATTTCGCTCGCTGTTGTGTAAGAGTATGATAGTCAAGCTTGATCGTCCTCCCAATTAAATTTCCAAGCGTTGTCACAACCTCTTTGTGGTAGAAGTGAATCTTCAAAGCTGGAAGCTGAACCCAGACGATCATGGTCTTCGGCAGAGGATCGGAGGCCTTGAAGCTTGGAGTCCACTGTTGAACAACTAGATAGTGATCAAAGATCACCCATGGCCCGTCGGTCAGAGCCCAGAAGTAGTCTTGTTCGTTATCAAGCTTTACTAGGAAGCAGTCATGGTCCAAATCTTTGATTTCCATATTTCCGATCGGTCGCCATAGGCTTTTCAGCCGGTTACAGAGGGTGATAAAGCCAATCCTCAGGCTAAGCAGCCGAATTACCAAAGAGCGCTGCCATGGCGCGCATATTTTCGACTTGAATTCCGATGAGATTGTCAACGCCGGCTCCCCATTCCGACTCCCTGTTATTAAATCATGTTCCCCCACCGGAGTCCACACAGCCATCTGAATATCATCATTCAAATAGCCAGATAGTCGTTATACTTTGAACTCTAAGTTTAGAGATTTCAATGAGAATATATTTTATTTTAATTACAATCAATTCAACACGTTCATTGAAATTTGAACATATAACTCGCTAATCAATCACAGTCATATGATTAATGCTATATATCATCATTCATGTGAATACTTGTGATGGTTTCGAACTCAAGATACTTTGATAAGATCATTTTGCTTTAACTAGAATGACAAGTGAATTCAGCACTCTCATTGAGCAACTCTCTTAACCATATTGTAGTTAATGCTACATACATCATTCGTCAATGCTTCTTTATTTACTAGCTTATTACCCGGCCCGTTGGCCGGATTACTGTATGTTACCCACTTGTGGAATGGGAGAGAAAGCAAGTGAGAGTGAAGGGATTGGGATTCCACTTGATTAGGACCGGCCCACTAATCCGATTCTTCCCGACCCGCCCCAACCTAAAGGGTCAGAAAGAGCCAATAAGAAAATACGAACGGAGAGAATTAGTAATATATCTTGACTCTTCAGAAGTGGGTCAAACAGGATAAAGGTTGGGTGAGGGCAATTTTTAGCGCTAAGCAGAGTTCTGGGTTGAATAACTTTACTTAGGCCTAGAAATTGGTGTTGATGCAGACTGCAGTTTTTATCATACCATCATCAATCATCATTGAATTAGTCCTGGGCATCCCTCCCCGTTGTCGGTCTGAATTTTAATGATGGTTTCATTCCTTGCACCAGCCATATCAGCGAGTTGTCATCTCGAGCATGATTTGCCTATGTACAAATGATACAATTAGAGTATGAAACTGAATTCAAAGAAAAGGAAAAGAGAATTCTATCACATGCCAATAAATACACACATAATAGTTGAAGCTAAGTGAAAGTCATTACTCGCACATCAATTCTCAAAAATTACAGACTAAACAATGGCTAGAATGGCACTGAAACTACCAAGAATCATGGACGAAACAACTTGTCAAATTAAATAATCCTTATACTGAAACTACCTTCTAACTTGAAAGGCAAAATACACTTGGGTAGCCAAAACTTTGACGGTTTTGCCAAATATAGCCACTTTTGGCGAAATACCAAAAATAGCCACTTCCGTCCAATTCTTTGACGGTGTTAGTAAACGTGCTGACTGGACTAACGGAAAGACTGACGTGGCAACAATTTCGTAAGTAACAATGACAGGTGGAAAACCATCATAATTTTATCTTTTTACTTTAATTAACTTAAATAAAACAAAATTACAAAAAAGAAATATAGAACAATAATATCTCTTCCCTCACCCTTCCGCAGTTCCGCTACCTCTGCTTCTCGTCCATCTTCTCCTCCCCACTCCACCTCCATGTCTCCACCACTGATCCTAAAACCACTTTTCTTTTCTCACTACACAAAATAGAGGAGAAGCTTTGAATATGATGTCCAACGCTCCTGGTCCATAAGAAATTGTATCCCAGATTCGGATTTGAAAACCACCCAAATTCAAGAACCCTAGTTCTTCCTCCCAAATTCATTAGATTCTTGAATTCGGGCCTGGGGGTGGTGATGCTGATCGTTGACGACAATAGGAGGGATTTGGTACCGGTGGTACCCGACGGGGAACACTGGAAACGGCCGGCGTGAGCTCGTCAGCGTGAGTTGATGCAGAGGCACGACCCGCCGCTGTGAGTCGATTGCTCCTTTGCTTTTTCCCAGCCGTTGTGTCGATTCCTTCTCCATCTTCTTCTTCCTAACTAAAATCGATCGCCTTCCACAACCCTTCTTCATCCCTCTCACTGTCTCTCTATTCCGAAACCCCAGCAGGGTCAACTGAGAAGTTTCCGGCTCGGAGGACTCTGAAGCGGATTGTTGGGTTCTGAATCAGAGAACAGAGGTGGGGGATGCGAGGTTGTTGTTGTGTGATTCGTCGCCGGAGTCGTACCCTGAAGTCGAGCTAACTTTAACCTCCGGCCTATTGATCTCCACTTCTTCATCTTTCTCACGCGGATTGACGAAATTCGTCTGTGCGTCCGGTCCCTGGAGCTTAATCGCGACGTTGTCATAGACCATCGCCGCCTCCTCCGCGGTATCGTAGGTTCCCAGCCAGAGCCGAACCCTCTTCGCCGGATCCCGAATCTCGGCAGCCCATTTACCCCACGGCCGCCTCCTCACTCCTCTGAACTTCCTCTCACCAGACTGAACCGCCGCCGCTGCAGCTGCCGCAGGCAGCACTTCCCTCGCCGGCTTCCCAATCTCCGAAGAAACCGGCGACAGGGTCAGAGGCTATGGAGATGAGAAGTGGGGGTTCTCTTGGACGATTGAGGTGACGTTTCGGCTGCCGGATTGCCGGATCTTGGAGGCGGTTCCGGGGAAGCTTTGATTGTTGGAGATTCCTCATCGTTGAAGCCGCTTGATCTGGATTAGGATTGATGGGAGAGAATTTGGGGAGGAAGGTGAAAGAGAGAATTGAGAAGAAAGGGGTCTTCTGCGGGCGGCGGCAGAGAGAAGAGAGGGACAGATAAAAAAATGTATTTATTTATTATTTATTTATTTTTTTTAGTTTTCACAAATAAAAAAATTTAGTTCAGGTAAAAAAAGAGTATTTGGAAAAAAAAATTTTATCCACCTGGAATTATTAAAAGATAAAATAAAATGACGTGGCAATGATATCGATGACTTGTCGCTGACGTGTGTGATGATTTGGCATCCTAGTCAGCCTGACGTTAACTTAACTGACGGAGTTTCTAACACCATTAAAGTTTGTAACGGAAATGGCTATATTTGTCATTAAACTTTCAAAATTCTGGCTATTATTGGTATTTTCCCAAAAATGGCTATTATTGTCACAAACGTAAAAGTTTTGGCTACACAAATGAATTTGGCCAACTTGAAATAAGACATGATCACAGTTCATAGCACTCTTATCACTATGAATTGGTTGCAGCTCGTCCTTATCACTACCTCACAAGCTCAATTCAAACAGAATAGACACAGTTATGTAAGATAACCATATCCTTACTGATCATAATTCCTTTCTTCACTCCATTTTTGTAGGAGAAAAGAGTTATCCCCCTCTCATGCATTTCCCTTTCCCCCTCTCTTCTCCCTCTTCTTCACAAACCGATCCCTAAACCAGCTACAACAACACAAAATAGCCTTCGCCTCTGCCATCTCCATCTACTGAACGCGTTGGTGGCAAGACAGGATTGCAGAAGCAAAATTTTCTAAAATAAAACTAATTTTTTTGAAGGAGACTCAACCACGAAAAAAGAGTAAAGCAACAATGCTAATAGTTCAGATGGTTGGTTTTGATGTTATACGTTGCTTTTGTTATGGTCTCCAGTGTATCAACTACAACAGAGATGTTTCCTCCAATCATCTTTAGTGCACGATTTAGAAGTAAGTCCTCTTGTTTGTGTCAAACGGAAACATTCATGGGTTCTTAACTCCCCTGTTAGTGTAAATGCATCAGCAGCAAAGAAGTTTGACAACACAGCAAGCACCCAGGCAAAATGATACAATGCAGTAGGTGATATGTGTCTCAAAGGTTTTGAGTTACTAAAGTTCATGTTAAAAATAAACATGAATTAAAATGGATTATTCTATTAAGCAAACATCCCCTCTAATCATACAAAGATCAGATATCTAATTCACAAACAATTAAGCCATAAAAAATCATCACACATCCATCACCTTTGATTGCCTATATTTGGTTTTTCGCAAAGTTGTGGACTCTTAAGGGTAAAGTTCATGGGTAGTCTGTTTCATAACTCTAGAGAGCACAGTAAGCAGCCACCAACCAGACACAGTGCGGTAGGCAAATATGATTCTCAATTCACAATTTCTCACCACCGGAAGTAAGAACAGAACATAATAAGCGTAGCGTTCATGGGTGGTCTGTTTCATAGCACTACTACACAATTTGTTAAAAAAGAAAGAAAGGTATTTAGCATCACGGCGGAACAACTTTTACAGGCCAACAACGACAACATGCTGCAATCACCAGAACTGGTATCACAACTCATAGGGAAAGTCAAAAGATTTACTCTTAAATTAAGTAGTTACAACATCGAGCAATCGTCAAGCACATACACCATCACAAAAGTCACAGAACCTGATTCACAAAGCATTCAAACATTTGAGGACATTTCTGCAAAGATACAACTCATATGTCTTTTTTCCAAGCCATTTCCATCAACATGCTATTAAATTTGCAATGCATAAAACAAATGGGCCAAAACTTGAAATTCAACCTGTTTGACCGACCCATGCCAAATTCTAATTATTCTTTACTTTTAAACTTTCTATTTGAAAATAAAAAAATAGTGAAAGAAAAAAGACGACTACAATTCGCCATTTGCACATCACTTATTCGGGAATAAAACCATATAAATTCAAAAGGAACTGAAAATGTTGAGGATCGTTTTAATGTTTAAAATAATCAAATAGATTTTTATGTTTAGTTTTTTACTAACAAATACCAAACGATTCCCTATAAAATACACTATAATTTTATCATTATGATGTCAAATAATTATAAAATATATATTTGAAATGATAAAAATTGGACTAATTGGGTTGGTCGAGGTTGAACCATTGAATAACTTTAAAATACATTATATTTTAGCCACTAAGATATAAAATAATAGCATAATATATATTATGCCAGAGAAAATAGCTTGTTTTAGAATGGCAAACCCATGATGTTCATTTGTTTTACTTGATGACCAAATCCCATGTAGGTCAGGCCCATTCAACTCTTTTATTTTATGGTTAGCGGTTAGCCCATTAGATACCATGCATTAGTCTATTGTTAAATTTTTTATTTTTAACAATAAAAAGGAGTATTATTTTTGCCTTTTCATATATATTTTATCACCACGGATAAATAAAAGGGTATAAAGAAAAAAATTGACACTCCTTGACTCGTTTAAATCCGCATGTGTACGGTAAGTTGGCCCGTTCCATAGAGAAAAGAGAAAAAATTGACACTCCCTATTTTACCCTTCCTACAAACGCTCATGGAACAGGGAATTTGAAATGGGGGAAGAGTTTTTTCCACCCTGCTATTATATGTTTTTAATTTAAAAGGATACAACAAATGTACTTAGTGTGATTGGTTATGATCATTGCCTTTCTTTAAAATGGTCATGGTTCGAATCCCAGTACACACCTTTTTAATGAATAAAAAAAAGTAATTGTGAAGACCAAAATGTCCTTCCTACTTTCACTCTCGTTGCACGAAATTTGAAATGGGGCTCTCGTTTTTCCCTTCGGTGTATTATATTATGTGTAGATTTTTGGATTAATAGGCATACATGCCCCTCAACTATGAAAAAGTAACAAATGAGCCCCTGTACTATGCTTCTAATGAAAAAAGCCCTTGTACAATAGTTCAATAACAAATAAGCCCTTCCGTTAAGATTCTCTGTTAACTAACTCCAATTTGCACTCGAAATGTCCAAAATACCCCTGTTCTGTTTATAATATATGTTTAATAAAGCAATCCTTTGAGTTTTAGTCAAACACCCCGTAAATGAGATTGAATTGAATAATAAAGCCACTTTTTGTACCCAATTATCACTCCCCCAGCCCGTACAAGTGGTAGCAAATAATCCCTTGCCTTCCTCTGCAGATATGAACCAGACGGCGTAGCTGGTTAAGTTTCCAAGCATTGAAGGGTAATGTTAGATTAACGCAAAGAAGAGGCGGGCAGACAGGCGTTGATTCCGTCGGTGTGGCTGCTGAAGATTCCAAACTCTGGCTGGGAAATAGGCTCGCTGAAGCTCTTCATTCAGCCTTTGCCCAGATCGACAAATTGGCAAAATCGATGGAGTTCGACCAAGTTTCAACATCATCGGAACAAAACTGTGGGTTAGTCACTTTCTCTATTGTCATTTGCGGGAATATAAGGTTTGTTGTTTGGTTGGATTGGAGTTTGTTCTGGCAAATAACAGGTCAACCAAGAACCCTAATATTGTCGTTATCAGGTAATTGATGATGAATTGGTTTTGTAGGCGAATTGCGTTTGTGCTTTTTTTTTTTTTTTGAACAGTTGCTTTCTTATATTGATGGGGATAACTGGGGTTGTGAATAATGATTCACCAGATCCAGCAGTTGAATGGGATGAAGCAAATTCTGATTCGGACGATAGTGACTATTCGAGATTGGGTCTTGGGCAAGTGGGAAGATGCTGATTACTGTGATAATGCTCAAGCTATTGGCATTGAAGAAGTTGGGTTTAGTTCTGACGACTATGGCCTATGGGAGTTATGATGAAACTGATGCAGAAGATGAGGTTGCAGACCATGGCGTTAGGAGAAAAAATGTCTATCCCAATACAACCCAAACACAGCAACCCCATTCTTCCAGTTGTGTATGACGTTTCCAGACATAAAGGAAGGTAGAGGTGCTATTCGAGATCATGCTGTGAAGGAAATATATTCTGCTTTTGTGGAACACAAGATAGGAGGAGCTGATGTATAGATCTAGTATATGGAGTTTGATTATATATATATATATAAAAGGGGCAAAAAAAATTTGTTGTTATGATATTAGAGGGGCATTTTAGACATTTCGAGTGCAAATTAGGGTTAGTTAACGGAGAATGTTAACAAAAGGGCTTATTTGTTATTGAACTATAATACAAGGGCTTCTTTTGTTAGAAGCATAGTACAGGGGCTCATTTGTTAACTTTTCATAGTTGAGGGGCTTGTATGCCTATTAATCCTTTATTTTTTGGTATTCTCATTTCCATTCGTATAATCAAATGATAAGTTGTGCAGAATACTGGAAAAACAAATTAAAACTGGAAATTATATTAAATTGAGAAATTAAAGATCGATATGGCGCAAGCCGCTTACAAGTTCCACATCACAAATGAATTCTGGAAATGTGACCAAATTACATAACGATCCATGAAATGAAAAATAATAATAAAATTGAATTTACTGCAACATATAGGCAACGAAGGTGGACACGAGGGAAATAGCCATGAAGGGCAAGGTGGCGGCGGCGGCAGCGCTATGAGGTGCTTCAGCAGTGGGTCCAGCACCGGCTGCCGGCCCAGCGGCGGGCCCACCAGCAAAGGCTGCGCCTTCCAATCCTGCTCCAGCGGCGAGAGGCGATGGGGCGGCGGCGCCGACAGCCTCCTCCGCGGCCAAGACTGCGCTCAATGAGGCGGCAGCGTAGACAATAGCGACGCAGGCAACCTTCTTCATCCCCATTTTTTTCTGGGTTCGGGATTGATTAATAAAAGATCAAGAAGATTGTGTGAGAGAGGGAGGGAAATGTGCCTGGCTGCTCTTTTATTTGCTTCTTTCTTTATTTATTTATTAAAGCAGACAGACACAAAAAAGCCCGAGGATTAAAGAGGGGCGGAGAAGGGTATTTATACCGGTTTAAGAGAATACTTTTGTTAGAGCGGTGATTAATTTTAGTAAATTGATTTGTTGGTACTTAGTTACGGATTATCCTGCTTACCATCCATTTTGATTGATCCCGCTAAAATTAGACATTTCCCCTGGAATGTCTAAGAAAAAAAGAACGAGACAATTCAAATTGTTATTCTTACTTTACCCATTCAAATTTCCACAAAATGCAACAATATATAAATTCACATGCCAAAATGGTATTTTTACCATCAAGCAAGATATTGCAATCCAATTACCAAATATTTGATTCAAACGACCAAATATTTGGTTTAAATTACTGAATTTAGAAAACTTTGCGAATCAAATTGTTGATACTCTATCCTCCAGCAATTCAAATGAGTATAAGATAAGAAAATTTTATATTGTCAAAAGCCAAAATGATACATTTTTTCTATGGAACAATACATTTTAAATTGAATTTATTCAAATTGGTACTTAATGGACTTCATCTTCGGTGGATAATAGGATCAATAGACTTTAGGATTTTGCTACGGTGACATGCATGTCACCGTGACATGGACTTTTCGGTCGACCTAATCCAAAAAGCGGTCGACCGAATTGGCTAATTCATGTATGTGAGGTTCCGAGACGCGGTCGACCTCTTACATAATATGGTCGACCTCTTTGGTGGTCTAACAGAATGAAAGGTCGACCCAAATACCTCATAGGCCGACCCTTGTGCACCTAATAGGTCGACCGCATTCACACCGTATCCGTATTGGATAAGGATTCCAACACTAGAAAGGTTCCACAATTGGACAAGGAAACGAATTGGGTCGACCCATGCACGTCCTAAATCTCTATAAATACGAATATAAGTTCCCTTAAACGCCACCAAGTCTGAATTAGGTTTTTTCCCCCCGATTTAGAGCCTTTGAGAAGAAGATCGTTCGCGGTTGCTGTTGTACGTGTTGGAAGTGGTCGACCAGGTCGAAGGTGTGGTCGACCTAATGTAGCATTCGCTGTCATCTTTTCTAATACGTGATTTCCACCGTCTAATTTGATATATTGTTGCGTGCAGAATACCATTCGGTCGACCTTGACATCAACCTGGTCGACCTGACGAGACAATTCTTCGGATTTGAATTTAGGGCACAACACTTGGACTTCCGTACTTGCGAGGTAACGAAGATCAACCCAATTGGTCGACCGGAATGTGTTTCAAGGTCGACCGTTTCTGTTTGTTTTGGTTATTCAACCTGAATGTCGACTTTGGCTTTGTTTGTATGACTATGTTGTGCTTCAAAAGGTCGACCTCGCTAGGGGTGGGCGTTCGGTCGGTTCGGTTTGAACCGAACCGAACTGGCATACCCCGAATATCCGAACCACAGCTTCCCTCAACCGAATTCGAACCGAGCTATAATTCGGTTCGGTTTAGCTGAACCGAATTATAACTCGGTTTGGTTTTATACTCCAAACCAAAAATATATAATCTGTCCATTTTTGGTCGCTACATTTTTGGCAATAGGCTGCAAGCTGCTGCATTTTTTGGACAATAGGCTGCTGCACTTTTGGACAATAGGCTGCTGCATTTATAGATCAGATATTGGGCTGGGGTCTGGGCCCTGGGGGCTGGGGCGCTGCGCTGGGCAATGGGATTGGGTTGGGGCCTTGGGGCTTGGGCAAATTACAAATTTCAGAATTCGGTCGGTTTGTTTGGTATTTCGGTTCGGTTCAAATGCGCCTGTGTTCCGAAATTCACCATATCCATTTCTGGATTTTGAACCTAATTGTATGCATTTCGGTTTCGGTTGGTTTTTGTTCGGTTCGGTAAAACCGAACCTAATGCCCACCCCTAGACCTCGCCAGATATCTGGTCGACCTATCCTTTTTTCGGTTAAATATTGAACTTACTTTTTTTTGTTAATTGTTATTTTCCTGCTGGATAGGTCGACCTAGGAAGAACAGAGGTCGACCTTAATGGTTGTGGTGGTCACTATTTGTCTTCCAGGTCGACCTAATAATTTGTCAGGTCGACCACGTCTTTGTTTTTTGGTGAATTGTAGAAATTTGAAGTTGAATTATGATTTAAATTTTTCTTTAAATTGTTTAGACGATGACGCATGATGAGAGACTGCATCAAGATTTGGGTGAAATCATGAAATTGTTGAAAGCCACACAAGAGAAGCTGGTGGTGTGTCAAACACAAGTCAATGACTTTCAGAAGTCCATGCGTGATTAAGTGGAGCAATTGTCAGTTCGACTGACAGATATGACTGGGATGATGCATGACGGGTTTGAGAGGCTAGAAGGTGACTAACGTGTATTCTCGCTTGTTTGATTGCAGGATGTTTGGCAAAAAAAGAAAAGAAAGTCACAAAAAGCTGCTGCCTCAAGTTCGGAATGGGAAGAGTTCAATCCCAATCTTTTCCAGACCAAGGAGCAAAGTGACAACTATGAAGAGAAGAGAATGCACAACCGAAGGGTGGCTCCTGGAAGACCATTGACGACGGATGCGTATTCTCATTTCGAGAATTACGGGTTTTTGGGACCCTTCATCCAACAAGAGTGGCTGAAGGTGACATCTCTGAATGTACCATAATACCCAAAAATGGTACAATACTTCTACAACAACATCATCTACTAGCGCAATGCAAATGGATCCATTCATGCATTCAAATCCTATGTGAATGGGGTGGTGATGCGCATCAGCAAGAATGTGTTGGCGCAAGTACTAGAGGCTCCAAACGAGGGGAAGAGATCCATTCTTACACTTCTTGGAATGAAACTCATTTCACGAGAGCCAAGCAAATCCAGACGGCATGTGGTCTTGATGAAGAGGAAGATGTTGAGGGTCGCAGTAGGCCAACGAGTAACCACCTGACAGTTCAAGCCAGAGTTCTTCACCACATGCTTTCCTACAACATTCTACCAAAGGGTGGACATCGGGAGACAGTCACCTACTTCGACATGGAGCTCCTCACCAACCTACTGTTAAACGAGAAGGTGAACTTGCCATACTTGATCTTTAACCACATGCTTACTGCTGCAGAGAGTTCAAACAGGAATCTTCCCTATGGGATTGTAACACCCTACCCTATACGTATTACCTAATCATATTGTTCATACAATTGCAGCGGAATTAATCTCGGGTGTTACATTAATTATCAAAATTTACCTAAATAAAATTTCGACATGAATTACTCGCGTAATGGGCTAACAGTTCTTCCATATGATCCTGCAAAATAATTCAACTGAATCCATGCATTCATAGACAAACACATATACTCACAACCATATGCATTGGCTTCTCATAGCCATAGTCACAGTTTCATACTACACAACTGCATACCATACTTATACATACCATAATCGTCACAACTTACACAGTTACACAAATATACACATATCATCAACTTTCCACACCTGTGGATATCTCACACTACATCAGAAGCTAGTATGCACATGAAAAACGTTCTGAAAACATTTTTTACAAAAAGGTGTGGATCACTGGCCAAAATCCCGATTAGTAGTCCAAGCACAGAATAGTTGAAGACCATAAGCGTAGCATATGTGCAAACGTATATGACATGAATGAGTGAGAGGAACCAGTATCGATCAAAGCATATAATTGCTTGCCAAGGATAGAGAGCATACCAGTCACAACTTCTGGTGCCACTTCTGCCTCACCTCGAGTCATTGCATAAACCCTTGGTGCTCCCTGTGCTCTGGTACCCTGCGTACCACTTCCTGATGGTTGATTTCGACCACCACCTCTACCACCCTGTGAACCACCATGACCACTCTGACATCCACTACGGACTCCCTGGTAACCACCCCTGAATGGGGCTCTACTTATTTGCACTGAAGGCTCGGACTGTGTAGCTCTTACTTCTCTCGAATGCGGACAGTCCCTCATGATGTGCCCAGGTTGGCCACAGTGAAAGCATACACCAGAAAATCTCCTACACTCTCCAAGATGCCTCTTCTGACAAACTTGACAAAATGGAAATTGTGTGGCTGAGGAAATTTGTGCCCTGTATGATGTTCCCGACATAGATTGACTCGATTTTCTCCCAAAACTGCTAGGACCTCTCCTGGGTGGGTAACGAGGTCCAGCATAATTTACTCCAAACTTCCTCTTCTTCTCCTCTTCTTTGGCCTTGTGTTCCTCTCGGCTCTCAACTTCATAGGCTTCATACTTAAGTGCTGCCTCCTTGATTGTGGCCATACTCTCTTCATCAACCCAGTGGACCTTTTCTTTCAACCCTATGCGCAGACCATGCAAGTATCTCATCTTCTTCTTATGCTCAGTATCCGCCAACCCATCCTCAAAGTAAAGCAGTCGAACAAACTTGATGGTGTACTCAGTAACTGTCATATTCTCCTGCTTAAGGTTGGCAAATTCATTGTTCTTTGCCCTAATAAAAGCTTCGGGAAGAAACTCTGTCTTAAAGGCCTTCAGAAACTCCTCCCAGGTGAACTGAACTCGTTCACCATTAACTCTAGAGACTGAGGACCACCAGCTCCTCGCATACCCCTTTAGGAGAAAAACAACATATTGCACTTTTTCCTCTGGGGTTGCATAAAGATACTCAAACACATCTTCCATCTCTCTCAACCACTCTACTACAGCATCTGGGCTCACATCTCCCTTAAAGTCCCTACCACCCAAACTCTTCATCTTTGCATAATCTAATACTGGCGGTCTTGCATCAACCGCCCCCACTCCTCTCGACTGGTCAGTAGGAACATTATGACAACTTCCGTGCGAGCTACAAGGAAATATTGGCCTTAGATTGATCCACACAAAATTCATTCCTCACCAAATTTCTCACTTGGTTAAAAAAAAAATTTTCCAAAATAATTACTTGAAAACATAGAAGTTCAAAACTCAATTTTGAAAACCATGATGCAGATAATTTCATCCAACATACCAATACACATAATCATGTCAAACTCAATTCCAAGTTTAAGTCATTATGGGGTACTCCCCTCCTTAGGAGTGTTTAACCTCCCATAGGGTATAGTACGCCATAACAGCAAAAAGAGGGAACCGGGCTCTGATACCAAACTGTAACACCCTACCCTATACGTATTACCTAATCATATTGTTCATACAATTGCAGCGGAATTAATCTCGGGTGTTACATTAATTATCAAAATTTACCTAAATAAAATTTCGACATGAATTACTCGCGTAATGGGCTAACAGTTCTTCCATATGATCCTGCAAAATAATTCAACTGAATCCATGCATTCATAGAAAAACACATATACTCACAACCATATGCATTGGCTTCTCATAGCCACAGTCACAGTTTCATACTACACAACTGCATACCATACTTATACATACCATAATCGTCACAACTTACACAGTTACACAAATATACACATATCATCAACTTTCCACACCTGTGGATATCTCACACTACATCAGAAGCTAGTATGCACATGAAAAACGTTCTGAAAACATTTTTTACAAAAAGGTGTGGATCACTGGCCAAAATCCCGAGTAGTAGTCCAAGCACAGAATAGTTGAAGACCATACCTCATCCTGGCTTCAACTCTAGCTCCTCTCCCACCTAACACTTATCTACTACTGCTGCTGATGATCTGCTTACACATAGCATAAGCAGAGAAGAAGAATAAAAGAGGGTCAGCTCATAGCTGAGTGAGATAATCATAGCATTGTGAGTTCATAACAGAGCATACCCCTATCATACATCAAACAATCAAGCCAAAACACTAGGATCGGACCTCAGCCATCCTCATATCCCAATAGGCAAAAGACTCAACCACCTTGACTTATGCATATGCATCTTATCATGTTTTACTTATAGGCGCCTGGCTACTCCCATGCTAATAGCTCTCCCGGGAAACATACCCCACATCCCGTCGGATGTAGTCATACATACCCCAACATCCCGTCAGATGTGGTCATACATACCCCACACCACTATGGGTGTAGTCATACCCCGACACCGCTCTGGGTGTGGTCATATCTCATAAGAATTCTTCAGTCACCACCACATGAGAGGTGTGACTATCATACATATCATAATAGAGTAATAGCATAGGGAGCCCTAATTACTATGTAGTTGACCGTGAGACCACAACACTCATATTTGGTATCCTTATACATGATTCATATCTCATCTTGCTTAATCATAATTCATTACTTGCACATGTACTTGACCAGGCCACAATTGGCTCAACATAGGTAAATCAGGAGTCGTATAATTGCACTTCCTCGGGATACACCCTCGTGCAGGTCATCCTCCTTAAAACATCATAATATTACCAGGGAATATATATTTTCCCACTTGTGCATCCAAATACAACAATCATGAAAAATCATATCCAATCACCTTCTCGAACCATCATAAGGCATATTCACAATTAAACCCACATCTGGCAACATATATGCAATCATCAACATAAACAAGGTCCATATCGATTAGGGCAAGTCAATAATATCATACAGAAGCCTATAGTTCATCATATAGCAGAAAAGTCCATACACCCCTAATCATGCCATTCTAGTTCACTTAGATCAATTCTAAGCATCAATATAATTATTGTGATACGACAAACCCGGTATGTCGTGCTAATCCCTCACCAGTTCTGGTCGTTCAAACACCGGTTTAACCTTCCCGTACTAAAACGTCAATTTCATGAACGAACCCCGAATTAAAATCCGAGACCGTCCTAATATCCCCTGCAGTATCCCCGTCAATATTAGTTCTGGGCTCCGGGTCAAATTCTCGATAAAAACACATCAAACCCTTGCCGGAGCTAAATTCAGCGATTTGGACCCCGGCCTAAATAATTGCCAAAATTCAGGGATTAGAACTAGAGGATTGATTACCTCGCTGCAGGAAGCTCGTATATGAAATTTGGGCTCAATCCGGCTTCCGGATACTCCGAAACCCTAATTTGCCTTATCGGGAATTCAAGAAATTCCTGAACCAAAAACTCGTTTTAAAGCTCTAAATCGATAAATCACGATGTATAGATGAATTAGGCATTACTTACGGGATTTTTGGATCAGTGTAGCTCAAGAATCGAGCTACGGAAATTTTCCCCGAGCTCCCCTGTGCGCGACTGTTGTCGTTCTGTTCCCTCGGTTCTTTCTCGGTGGAGAAAATGGAAAAAGATGATGGGGATGATAATTAAAGTAATGGACGGGGGAAAGGTTTATATATATATGTCGGCCGCTTAATTAATATATATATATATATATAATTAATACGTATACTTATCCGATCGATCGATAATCCGATTTTCGTCAAAATAGTGTCGAAATGCTCGATTTTAAATCGTGAAATTTTCTAGCGATCGAAATATGGGTTTTGCCGTAACGGGATGTTACAGGGATGATCCTCACTGTGCTACTTGAGCATTTTAATGTGAATTTAAGTGAAGAGGTGGGGTTAAGAATCTCAAGGCAGGAGTTCTATACTGTTTCATCTATGAAAAAGATGGGCTTTGAGCTGCGTAATTGTGGTATGTCAGAATAAACAATGCTCATGGTGCCCATGGTGGTGATGATGATGATGATGATGATGAGGATGATGATGGTGATGAAGGAGCTGGAGACGAGCCAATGCCGCAGGCACAGAGTTCAACTCCACCGATCACCTTAGAGCGTGTGTGGGAGCGCATGGATGGCATGTACAAGTACATGGGCCAGATGTCCACCCAGATGACTGGCATGTACGACTACATGGGGCAAATGACCTCCCAGATGAGCACAATGCAGGTGATCGTGAATGAGATGCGAGATGAGTGGCGATCTTTCAGCGGAAGATACATGCATCCCACCACATCCGACCACCATCATGCTAGCACCACCAATGAAGAAAATGTGGATGAGGGAGAGTGGGGAGATGAGTAGGAGCACGGAGATTTTAGAATGTGTGTTTTTATTGTTAAGTGGTCAAAACGATTGTTGATTGTTATTCTGTTGTTTTTTAGTTTTATTTTTATGTGTGAACAATTATGATTTCTGTTTTATTGTATTTTTTGTTAGTTTGTTTAGTTGTTATGCTATGAATTGATGAGTCCTTGTTATCATTATTTATGACTATTTATGATGGTTTGAAACATAATTTATACGAGAAAAAGAACCACACAAATCGACATACATAAGCAAAAAAGACACGGGGCATAGGTTGACTTTCTTGTATTCGGTCGACCTCGTACCGGATTAGGTCGACCTTGAAACCAACACTCGATCTTCATTTTATGTCAAATGATTGGACACTTTGATAGAACACTTATCTTCTATCTGGCCGACCTCTTTCCTTATCCGGTTGACCATTTTGTTAATGACTGCCATCAAATGGTCGACCATGTTGTTTCTGACGCCAACGAAATGGCCGACCGAGGTTTTATTCTAGTCGACCAAAAATAACAACTTAAACTAAGTGCGGTCCACCAGGTGGTCGTTGACGTCGACCGCAATGCTTTCTCGTGCTGCCCAAATTAGTCAATTCGGTCGACCGCCTTCAGAAATAGGTCGACCGAAAAGTCCATGTCACGGTGACATGCATGTCATAGTAAGCATACTCTAGACTTTATTATCGGTGGAGAATATCCTGGGGCACAATCCTTAATTTATAGCCTTCAAAATCGAAAGAAAATAGCATTTCGGGAAAGTCGGTCGAACTCGGTGATGGTACCCCTTAGGAGTGGCCAAAATTGGACCAAGAAGAAATCGGCCTAAATCGGTGCTTAATCGATTTAATCTTCGTTGAAGAATAGCCTCAGCGCCAATACTTGATCAACAACCTTAAATCCAAGGAAAATGGTCTTTCAAAAAAAAAAAACCACAAAAAAAAATTACGAAAAATGTCATCCGAAAATGAATTTGTCCTAATCGGTGCTCAATGGACTTAATCTTCGGTGGAGAATAGGATCCATAGACTTCACTATCAGTGGATAATAGTCTCGACCTGAATTCGTGATATGTAGCATTCGAAATCGAAAGAAAATGGTATATCGGGAAAATTCTCCGAAATAGGTGATGGTACCCCTTTGGAGACTGCCAAAAAATGGACTCGGAAGAAATCCGTCCAAATCGTTGCTTAATGGACTTAATTATCGTTCAAGAATAGCCTCAAGCAGAATCTGTGATATATATAATTCAAATTCCAAGGAAAATGGTCTTTTGAAAAAATCGCCCAAAAAAATACGAAACTGTCATCCGAAAATGAATTCGTTTAAATCGGTGCTTAATGAACTTAATCTTCGGTGGAGAGTAGGATCAATAGACTTCCTTATCGATGGAGAATAACCTCGGGTTGAATCCGTTATCCGTAGTCTTCAAAATTGAAAGAAAATGACATTTGTGAAAATCGCCCAAAATTGGTGATGGTACCCCTTTGGAGTCAGCAAAAAATGGACCCGGAAGAAATCCGCCCAAATCGGTGCTTAATGGACTTAATCGTCGTTGAAGAATAGCCTGAGGCCGAATCCATGATCAGTAGCTTTCAAATTCCAAGGAAGATGATCTTTCGAAAAAATCGCAGAAAAAAATTACCAAAATTCTATCTGAAAATGAATTCGTTCAAATCGGTGCTTAAAGGACTTAATTTTCAGTGGAGAATAGGTTCAATAGACTTCATTATTGATGGAGAATAGCCTCGGTTTGAATCTGTGATCTGTAGCCTTTAAAATCAAAAGAAAATGCAGTTAAGGAAAATCTCCCGAAATCGTTGATTGTACCCATTTGGAGTCTGCTAAAAATGTACCCGAAAGAAATCGCCCAAATCGGTGTTGAATGGACTTAATCTTCATTGAAGAATAGCATTAGGCCGAATCTGTGATCTGTAGCCTTCAAAGTACAAGGAAAATGGTCTTTCGAAAAAATTTACGAAAATGCCATATGAAATTGTGTTCGTTCTAATTGTTTCTTAATGGACTTAATCTTCAGTGGGGAATAGGATCAATAGATTTCATATTGGCAGGGAATAGCCTTGGGCAGAATTCGTGATCTGTAGCCTTCAAAATCGAAAGAAAAATGCATTTGGGGAAAATATGTCGAATTCGGTGATGGTACCCCTTTGGAGTCTGCCAGAAATGAACCCTAAAGAAATCAGTCCAAATCGGTGCTTAATGGAATTAATCATCGTTGAAGAATAGCCTGAGGCCGAATCCGTGATCAATAGCCTTCAAAATCCAAATAAGATGGCCTACCGATTAAAAACCGCCAAAAAATTACAAAAACGTCATCCACAAAAGAATTCGCCCAAATCGGTGGTTAATGGACTTAATCTTCGATGGAGAATAGGATCCATAGACTTTATCGGTAAATAATAGTCTCGACTTGAATCCGTGATCTGTAGCCTTCAAAATCGAAAGAAAATGACATTTCGGGAAAATCACACGAAATCGGTGACGGTATTCCTTTGGGGTCTGCCAATATTGGACCCGGAAGAAATCTGCCTAAATAAGTGTTTAATAGACTTAATGAACGTTCAAGGATAGCCTCAGGACGAATCCATGATATGTAGCCTTCAAAATCCAGGGAAAATGGCCTTTCGAAAGAAATCGACAAAAAAATACGAAAATGTCATACGAAAATGAATTCTTTTAAATCAGTGCTTAATTGACTTAATCTTCGGTGGAGAATATGATCAATAGACTTCATTTCAAAGGAAAATAGCCTCTGGTTGAATCCCTAATTTGTAGCCTTCAAAATCAAAAGAAAAAGGTATTTCAGGAAAATCGCCCGAAATAAGCGATGGTAACCCTTTGGAGTTTGCCAAAAATTGACCTGGAAGAAATCCGCCCAAATCGGTGCTTAATGGACTTAATCGTCATTGAAGAATAGCCTGAAGCTGAATCCGTGATTATTTGCATTCAAAATCCAAGGAAGATGACTTTTCGATAAAAAAACCGCCCAACAAAATATGAATAATGTCATCTGCAATTGAATTCACCCAAATCGGTGGTTAATGGACTTTATCTTCGGTGGAGAATAGGATCCCTAGACATCATTATCGGTGGATAATAGTCTCAACCTAAATGAGTGATAATACCCATTTGGAGTCTGCAAAAAATGGATCCAGAAGAAATCCGCCCAAATAAGTTCTTAATGGACATAATCATCGTTCAAGAATAGTCTCAATCCGAATCCGTGATCTGTAGCATTCAAAAGACAAGGAAAATGGATTTTTGAAAAAAAATTGCCCAAAAAATTACGAAAATGCCATCCAAAAATGAATTTGCCCAACTCGATGCTTAATGGACATAATCTTCGGTGGAGAATAGGATCAATAGACTTCATTATCGGTGGAGAATAGCCTCGGGCTTTTGGGAAAAACAGCCCAAAATCGGTAATGGTTACTCCTTTTGAGTCTGCCAAAAATGAACCGGAAGAAATTCAACCAAATTGATGCTTAATGGACTTAATCATCGTTCAAGTATAGCTAGAGGCCGAATCCATGATATGTAGCCTTGTGGCCGAAACCATGATCTGTAGCCTTGAAAATCCAAGAAAAATGGCCTTTCGAAACAAAATCGCCCAAAAAATGACAAAAATGTCATCCGAAAATTAATTCGTTCAAATCGATCAATAGACTTCATCATCGGTAGAGAATAGCCTCGACCTGAATCCGTGATTTGTTGCTTTCAAAATTGAAAGAAAATGACATTTCGTGAAAATCGCTCGAAATCGGTGATGGGTACTTTTGGAGACTGCCAAAAATGGACTCGGAAGAAATTCTCCCTAATCGTTGATTAATGGACTAACTCACAGTTTAAAAATAGCCTCAGGCCGAATCCGTTATCTGTAGCCTTTAAAATCCAAGAAATATGGCCATTAAAAAAAAGCCCAAAATTTTACGAAAATGGCATCCGAAATTGAATTCGTTCGATTGGTTCTTAATGCACTTAATCTTCGATCGAGAATAGGATCAATAGACTTCATTTTCAGTGGAGAACAGCCTCGGGCAAAATCTGTGGTCTATAGCCTTCAAAATCGAAAGAAAATGGAATTTCGAGAAAATCGGTAGAAATTAGTGCTGGTACCCCTTTGTTGTCTGCCAAAAATGAATTCAGAAGAACTCAGTCCAAATCGGTGCGTAATGGAATTAATCTTCGTTGAAGAATACGCCTTAGGGAGAATCCGTGATTAGTAGCCTTCAAAATCCAAGGAAGATGGCCTTTCAAAAAAAAACCGCCAAAAAATTACGAAAATGTGACCCGAAAATGAATTCGCCCAAATCGGTGCTTATTGGACTTAATCTTCGTTGGGGAATAGGATCCATAGACTTCACTATCGGTGGATAATAGTCTTGACCTGAATTCGTGATCTGTAACATTCAAAATCGAAAGAAAATGGTATTTCAGGAAAATCGTCTGAAATCGGTGATGGTACCCCCTTAAGAGATTGCCAAAAATGGACCCGGAAGAAATCCCCTCAAATCGGTGCTTAATGGACTTAATCAGCGTTCAATAATAGCCTCAGGACAACTACGTGATATGTAGCCTTGAAAATCCAAGAAAAATGTCCTTTTCGAAAAAAAATCACCCAAAAATTTACAAAAATTCTATCCGAAAATGAATTCTTTCAAATCGGTGCTTAATGACTTAATTTTCAGTGAAGAATAGGAACAATAGACTTCATTATCGATGGAGAATAGCCTCGGGTTGAATCCGTGATCTGTAGCTTTCAAAATCAAAAAAGTTACATTTCGGGAAAATCGCCCGAAATCCTTGATGGTACCCCTTCGGTGTCTGCCAAAAATGGGCTCGGAAGAAATCCGCCCAAATCTGTGCTTAATGGACTTAATCACCGTCTAAGAATAGGCTCAGGCCGAATTCGTGATCTGTAGCCTTCAAAATCAAAAGAAAATGACATTTTGGGAAAATCGCCCGAAATCGGTGATAGTACCCCTTTGGAGTCTACCAAAAATGTACTCGGAAGAAATCCGTCCAAATTGGTGTTTAATGGAATTAATCGTCGTTGAAGAATAGTCTTAGACCAATCTGTGATCAGTAGCCTTTAAAATTCAAGGAAAATGGCATTTAAAAAAATTACAAAAATGCCATTCGAAAATGAATTCTCCCAAATTGGTGGTTAATCTTCGGTGGAAAATAGGATGATCCATAGACTTCACTATCGGTGGATAATAGTGTCGACCTGAATTCGTGTTCTGTGGTTTTCAAAATTGTCTGAAAACGGTGATGGTACCCCTTTGAAGACTGCCAAAAATGAATCCGGAAGAAATCTGCCCAAATCGGTGCTTAATGGACTTAGTCATCGTTATGGAATAGCCTCAGCACGAATCTGTGATATGTAGCCTTCAAAATCCAGGAAAAATGGCCTTTCGACAGAAATCGAGCAAAAAAATACGAAAATGCCATATGAAATTGAATTCGTTTAAATAAGTGCTTAATGGACTTAATCTTCGGTGGAGAATAGGATCAATAGACTTCATTATAGATGGAGAAAATGGCATTTTGGGAAAATCGCATGAAATAGGTGATGGTAACCCTTTGGAGTCTTCCAAAAATGGACCCGGAAGAAGTCCGTCCAAATTGGTGCTTAATGGACTTAATCGTCATTGAAGAATAGCATCAGGCTGAATCCGTGATCAGTAGCTTTCTAAATCCATGGAAGATGGTATTTCGAAGAAAAAAAACGCCCAAAAAATTACGAAAAACGCCATCCGCAATTGAATTCGCCCAAATCGGTGGTTAATGGACTTAATCTTCAGTGGAGAATAGGATCCATAGACTTCACCATCGGTGGATAATAATCTCGACCTGAATTCGTGATTTGTAGCCTTTAAAATCGGAAAAATGGTATTTCGCGAAAATCGTATGAAATCAGTGATGGTACCCCTTTGGGGACTGCCAAAAATGGACTCGAAAGAAATCCCCCCAAATTGGTGCTTAATAGACTTAATCGTCTTTCAATAATAACCTCAGGCCAAATCCGTGATTTGTAGCCTTCCAAATCCAAGGAAAATGGCCTTTTGAAAAAAAATCGCCCAAAAAATTACGAAAATTCTATCTGAAAATGAATTCGTTCAAATCGGTGCTTAAAAGACTTATTTTTCAGTGGAGAGTTGGATCCATAGGCTTCATTATTGTGGAGAATAGCCCCAGGTTGAATCCATGATTTGTAGCCTTCAAAATCGAAAGAAAATGGCATTTCGAGAAAATAGCCCAAAAATCGGTGATGGTACCCCTTTGGAGTCTGCCAAAAATGGACGAGTAAGAAATCCACGCAAATCGGTGCTTAATGGACTAAATCATCGTTCAAGAATAGCCTCAGGGCGAATCAGTGATCTGTAGCCTTGAAAATTCAATGAAAATGGCATTTCGTAAAAAAAATTGCCCAAAAATTTACGAAAAAACGCCATCCGAAAATGAATTCGTTCAAATTGGTGCTTATTGGACTTAATCTTCGGTGAAAAACAGGATCAATAGACTTTGAGGAGACTGTAGTGACTGTCATTGAGACTTGTCGGATGCTTCCAATGAGATTTCTTAAGACCGTCCGCCATTTCTGCTCCGACGAGCTACCTCCCGCTGATTGAAGGGTTGTTGTGAAGAAGTTTTGGCGGAGGAGAGAGAGGGAGAGAGAGAGAGGATGTGATGTTTTCTCTGTTCTCGCTTGGGCAACGTCTATTTGAAATTCAATTCGCAAATTATGGGAAACATCGGGAGTCGGTGTCACTTGCTTGCCCCTTGCCACATAAGGTTGTCAAACCGATTTAAATCATTAAAACGGTCAAGTAAGGAATTTGAAGTTTATTGGTCTGATTGGGGTCCGACTGGTTTAAACCGTTTTATATTTTTACTAAATATATGTACAAATAATGTAGTAATTTAAATTTTAATGATTAAAATGAAATTTATCTTACATATATGAATTAAAAATTTATTTACCACAAAATAAAAACATATTTAACCCCCATGTTCCACCCACACCTCCCTTCCTCTTCCCTCTCTCTTCTTCTGCCTCTTTAGGGATTACACCGGGAGCTTTCTGAATGTCGTTTTAAAGCCCGACTTTGGTCGAATAGGGTCTAACCGGGGGCCCGATAAGAATTTAACAACCTTGTTGTCAGGCATTCCAGAATGTATATTGGACCGAGAAAGGATGTGCGGTTACACATTAGTCTTTCTAAATTAATTTATTTATACTACTATTTTAAGTCCTAATATTTTTTCTTTTTTGGTAGAATATTTTGACATTTTAGTTTCTTTTGAAAGATCGACACCAAAGCGTAGAATTTACATTTCAATCTTCATTTTTAAGCATTGATCTTTGAGCTTTGATTCCATGAGTACATATAGCTAATTGTGAATGTCTAACTTGAGGATGTGGATGGTACATATATACATCTCTTTTAGGGTCGTCTCCTGTATGTTTCTAAAATAAGGAAACCAAAAGGCTACGTACAATAGAATCATATCAGTATTGAAACGAAGAAAAACAAAGTAAATTAATGACCTAATTAATTATTTCCTTTTATATGTATTCAACTGACTATAAGCTCTAAACTAGGACTAGACAATAACTTTATGAGTAGAAAACAAGATCATGGCATATCAAATTACACGATACAATATACATCTCTTTTAGGGTTGTCTCCTGTATGTTTCTAAAATAAGGAAATCAAAAGGCTGCGTACAATAGAATCATATCAGTATTGAAACGAAGAAAAACAAAGTAAATTAATAAACTAAATAATTATTTCCTTTTATATGTATTCAACTGACTATAAGCTCTAAACTAGGACTAGACAATAACATTATGAGTAGAAAACAAGATCATGGCATATCAAATTACACGATACAATATACATCTCTTTTAGGGTCATCTCCTGTATGTTTCTAAAATAAGGAAATCAAAAGGCTGCGTACAATAGAATCATATCAGTATTGAAACGAAGAAAAACAAAGTAAATTAATGAACTAAATAATTATTTCCTTTTATATGTATTCAACTGACTATAAGCTCTAAACTAGGACTAGACAATAACTTTATGAGTAGAAAACAAGATCATGGCATATCAAATTACACGATACAACCCACAAGGTGTAAACAAGAAGGTTACATCATACAAAAGGATAAGTGATGATAATAACTAATCAAGCCATATTTCCTTGCCGATGCACTAATTTCCTTTTAACAATGTTAAACGTCCCCAAATTCGACGTCAATTATGCACCTATTGCATAAAAAAAACATAAGAAGGATTTTGAAGAATCTATATTATGTACCATCAAGATTTAACACCAGAGGTCAATGGCATTTCACTCTCAGTGGAACCAACAACAGCCTCATTGGCAGAACTCGAAGCTCGCTTGATTCCTTGACCACCTTCCTTATCATTTTTGCCATTTTCACCCACATTTCTAACAAATTGATGGTTTTTGTTTGGGTCATCCGCCTCCTCTTTCGAATCTCTGATAAGACCTTTAGATGATTCCGACCCGCTACCACTAATCCCGATATTGTCGATATTGTTTCCATTGCCTCCCCCTCCTCCTCCACCGCCGCCGCCACCACCACCACCACCAATGACTACCCTAAACCCAAAAGTACGAGATACGACACGATAGATGCAAGTGACTAACCAAAATCCCCAAGGGAGGCAAACGAGGGAGACTCCTGCAATGGGGAGCCATTGTGTGGAAGGGCTGGGAGGGAGGATCAGGTACATTATGAGGAAGCTCCCACCGAGTGTCACGGCCATGAACAAGACAACTGCTATGATCCATATGTAGAATTGGCCTGAACTTGGGTCGGCCACAGGCATTGGTAAATGTACATATACCAAAATAAAATGGCAATTAAGAAGGAAAGCGAGGGAGGGGATTATATTTGAATTTGAACGAATGAATTTCGTAAGCAAAGGTATTCCACAAGAACAAAAAGAGGAAATAAAAGAATGTGTATAATCGGGGGTGATAAAAACAATGATCAAATTTAAGAAGTACGGAATTCTTGATTTTGGTCATCGTCCATATTTTTTTTCATGGATATACCTTTCTGTTGCTGCTGCGTAGATTGTTTGTTTGAGGATCAAACAATCGTTAACAACAACAAAAATGCATTTTCCCCCCGAGATGTAGAATGTTTGTTTGAGGATCAAACAAAACAATCGTTAACAAAAAGATGCAATTTTTTCAGAGATGTAGAAGGGGATGAGTAAAAAAGCATAACAATATATGTTGTTTAAGAATTTCTTTGTGTTTTCCTTCAAAGAAAAGGAAATGGGGGCATCGAGTGTTTTGTTCAAAGGTGTAAGATGGGATGAAAATTGAGGGATGTTGAGGAAGAGGTTAGACGTATTCAAAATCTATTTAGGTAAAAATTTGGTTACTAATTAGGTTTGAAATGGCTGAACTTTGGGAGCGATGTGAAGAAATGAGAGGGAGGTACGTAGAGGAGAGATTAAACCGGGTGTCGTCTTCTTTTCCAAATGGCGAGCAATTGTATCAATCAAATCAATTGGATAGACAAATTTACTAACACTCTGTTTTTTATCCTCTGTTCTCAAAGGAAGAGAGGAAAATGGAGGGGAGGGACAATTTGAAGGTTAAGAAAAATGGAAGGAAAATGGAATTTTATGGAGGAAAGTGGAGAAGGAAAATGTGTATTGGGAATTGTGACGAATATGTTATTTTATGGAATATACAATAGTAAAACAATAAGTTATTGGGCTTCTAACCAAAGTTATATTGCGATTAACATCAAATCGTTAAATTATAATCTACATTAACATAAAAAAATAAAAAAAATTATTATGCTACACTTATTTGGTAATTCGTTAAAAATAATTGAATTAAATGAGTAATTAACTATCCTGATTCATGTCCTCTCACACCTCAATATTGAAAACATGAATTGAGTGTTAATATTATATTATTTTAATTAATAAATTATGAATTGATATAAATAATATTATCACAAATTACTCCTACAAATTAAATTTATGTGATGTAAATATTTTCATAAAAATATTTCTCGTTCTATTATACACCAACACTACCAATTTAGTTGCACTTTGTATCGAGAATTACCAATTCAATAAACATATCTATTTATTTTTTATCATATATTTATTTATATTTACCAAATGAAAAACTGAAACAATTATGAAATTATTATTAGAATATAAAAGCAGTCCCCACACTAAAAACCGTCTCTCTATACACATCTTCTTCAACCCACTCTATTCTCTGCAACTCTCTGCTCTCTCTCTCCCTTTCTCCTTAAATCATTGCCTTCCTTCATCTTCTGGAACAAATTAATAGAAGCAATAGTAGCAGCTATGAAATTTGGTAGAAGACAAATTGGAGGGAACCCTCAAAGGGGCTCTTTGCCACTGAGGGCCTATATACATGAAAGAGTAGAACTGTACAGCTAGCTATCTGTCTAGTTGCAGAGTTACAACGGTAAACAAAACTAATTAATTGAAGTGTCCAATGATAAAGCAACACGTGCTGCTGTACAGTATAAATGGAAAGATGTCTTGGCGCCTAATTGCGACGACGTCGTCCTTGTCTCTGCCTCTCAATCAATGCACAACTGAATGACGTCGTATCAGTGGGTCCTAGGAACCAAGACCGGTTCATCCAATCGATCAGTTCTGGTTCGTTTACTCTGTTATGCCCCCTCAAGCTGAGCATACAGATTCTGTATGTTAAGCTTGGATAATAAGAACTGTAAACGAAACCTGCTCAAACCTTTTGTAAAAAGATCCGCAATCTGGTTCTCAATGTCAAGGTGATGAAGAGAAATGAGCTTGGACTGAAGGTATTGGCGAACCACATGACAATCGATCTCAATGTGTTTCGTCCTTTCGTGAAACACAGGATTTTCAGCTATGTACAGAGCTAATCGATTGTCACAATAAACTTCAACTGGGCGAGGATGATCGACGTTAAGTTCTTGCAGAAGCCTCTTTACCCAAACAACTTCACAGGTAAGCTGAGCTAGGGCCCGATACTCGGCTTCTGAGGAGGAACGAGAGACTGTTCCTTGCTTCTTGGATCTCCATATTACAAGAGATTTCCCTAAGGAAATACAGTAGCCTGTGGTAGATCGTATTGTGTCAGGGCAGGAAGCCCAATCTGAGTCGCTATACCCTCTGAGTCGTAGATCAGAAGAGGATGGGAATAGCAGCCCTTGACTTGGGGAGTTCTTCAAGTACTTCAACACTCTGTAAGCAAGCTGAAGATGTGTTGTGGTGGGAGCATCCTGATATTGACAAAGTTGCTGGACGGCAAATCACTGGCATGAAGCTTGCTTCAAGCCATAAAGAGACTTCTTGAGTCTACAAACCATACTAGGTTGAGAAAGTCCAGGGGGAAGTTCCATGTAAACCTCTTCATTGAGGTCCCCATTAAGGAATGCATAACTCACATCAAGCTGAAAGAGATGCCACTGTTTGGCTGCTGCCACAACAAGCAGTGTTTTAACTGAGTTTAACTTTGCCACAGGAGAGTAAGTATCTAGAAAATCCAGACCATAAATCTGTGTAAATCCCTTAGCTACGACCCTTGCTTTGTGTCTTTCAATGCTGCCATCAGGTAAGAGTTTGATTTTGTACACCCATTTACTCCCAATTGTTCTCTTATCGAGTGGTCTAGGCACAACCTCCTAAGTTTGATTTGCTGTGAGAGCATCAGCTTCCAGCTTCATTGCTTGGTTCCAGCAGTCATGTTGTGCAGCTTCTTCATAGCTACTTGGCTCTATAATGGAGTTAAGAGCTAGCACATATGATCTGTAACCTGAAGTGAGATTGGCATAGGAGAAACATGCAACCATGGGGTACCTAGGCTTGTCAACATTTGATTCCATTGATAAGACATAATCATTATACTTGACAGGGGGATGATGAGCTCGAGTGGGTTTTCTGAGAACAATTGGAAGAGAAGAAGAAGAACTATCTTGAGGAACAGATATAGGAGAAGGTGTGTGAATGGCTGGAGAAGATGGAATAGAGCTAGGTGGGATAGAAGAAGGAGATGGGGGGTCAGGATGCTCCTCAAATGTTGGAGGAATAGTGGAAGGAAGTGTAGTGTCAAGGTCTGGTAATGGTGTGGTGGCAAAGAAATTTGGTTCAGGTGGTGCTGGTGTATCAGGAGGTGAAGTGGAGTTTTGGGGAGATAAGAAAGGTAGGATGCTTTCATGGAACAGAACATCTCGAGAGTGAAATACTTTCTGCTTAGAAAGGTCTAGTAACTTAAAGCCTTTAATTCCATGTGTATAACCCAAAAATACACATTGCCTGGCTCTCGGTTGGAATTTGGTGCGATGATGACTAAGTGTGCTGGCATAGCACAAGCATCCAAACACTTTAAGGTCTGAAAGGTCAGGAGGAAAGCCATAAAGGGTTTCAAATGGGGTCTTGTTTGCAAGAGCATCAGTAGGTAGTCTGTTAATTAAGAACACATCATGTAGAACACAATCATACCAAAACTTTAGGGGAAGACCATATTGGAATTTAAGGGATCTGGCTACATTGAGTATGTCTTGGTGTTTTCGTTCTACCCTGGCATTTTGCTGTTGTGTTTCTACACAAGAAAGATGGTGAATAATGCCATGTTTGGAAAAGAAGTCTGGCATGTGAAACTCAGCTCCTTGATCAGAGCGGATGATATGAACCCTTTTATCATACTAACTTTTCACCATAATGCAGTAATCTTGCAGAAGTTTTCTAGCTTCACTTTTGTGTTTCATTAGAAATACCCACACACATCTAGACTTATCATCAACAATGTTAAGAAAGTATTGGAATCCATTGTAAGAACAAACAACAAGTGGCCCCCAAATATCCACATGAATGAGTTCAAAAACACTCTTTGCCATTGATTGGCTTGAAGAAAAAGGTAAACTTTTTTGTTTGGACAAATGGCAGACTTGACAATGTTGAATAGACTCAACACAGACAGTGGGAATGGTTTTCTGTAATTCCTTTACTCTATGCTGAGATGGATGGCCACGTCTCCAGTGCCACAGGTTAAAGGATTCAGTTATGAGACTTTGTGTAGTTGTGGAATTGACATGTATGGTAAGATCTCCTGTGTGTTGAATGAGCTGATAAAGACCTCTAATCTCTTGGGCATAACCAATCCTCTTGCTGGTGAGAAGGTCCTGATTGTAGCATAGGTTGGATTGAAAGGAAAGAGACACAGGAAGGGACTTAGTCAGTTTACTGACGGAAATGAGGTTGAAAGAAAAAGTAGGAACAAAAAGAACTCCATGAATAACAAGTCCTGACAATAACCTAACTGTTCCTGAGTGGGTTGTTGGGGTTTTAGAGTCATTTGGTAGTGTAATGAAAACATTAGAAACAGGTTTGCTATTTAGAAAATGGTTAAATGAGCAAGTAACATGATCAGTGGCCCCAGTATCAAGAAACCAAACATTGACAAGCTCTAGTGGATGCTTCTGATAATATGTGGTCAAGGTAAATTTACCTGCATAGTTTGGACTAGCAGAGATATGCTTGGTGACTAAGTTCACTTGAACATGTTGTGAAGCTGCTCTTGGTGTAGAACCAGTGGATGAGTTGTTGGGAGAAGTGGGTGACTGTGGTGGACTGAACTTTCCAAGTAGCTTCTGGAGTCTATGGACATCTTCAATGGAGAGTCGAAGATTAGTGAATCCTCCCCCTGATTCATTCCCACCCATTCTGTGAGTCTGGTTTCCCAAGGATGCTATCAGAAGATGAATACACTCCTTGTAATTGACCAGCAAAGCCTCCAGATGAGTGTCCTGCTTCCCTATTCTTTCTTTTCAGCCTATAGCAATCTGCTATCACATGGTTATTCTTCTTGCAATATCTGCAAAACAAATCCCCCTTTGGTATCTCTTTTCTCTTTCCTTGAGATCCTGATGGGGCAACAAAAGCCACTGATTCCACTGCATATTCTTGATTTTTTTTGGCTGGAAGTTGCCTCTCATGCTGGATGGCAAAATGAAAAGCAGTCTCCATCGAGGGTAAAGGACTCATCATGAATAGGTTAGTCCTGACTCCTTCATAGGAATCATTCAGCCTCTTAAGAAACCTCGTCACATATTCATTATCCCTGTACCCTTTGATTGCAACTTCAGTCACACACGGTACAGTTCTAGTATGGACATCACCACACAGACATCCTGGAATCGGAAGGAATTGGTTCAATTCCGCCCAATGACTTTTCAACTCAGTATAGAATTCATTCATAGACTTACTTCCCTGCTTTAAAGTGTAAACAGCAGTTTGCAAATCACTAATCCTTATATTATCTGCTTTTCTAAATCACTGTTTGAGATCATTCCAAACAACTTGAGCATTTTCCATGGAAGAAACAGAATCAACTAGACTAGGATGCAAGGATCCAAGAATCATGAAGAGGACTGAAGTGTTACTTTGTTCCCAAGCTGGGTAAGAAGGATGAAGCAGATCTGGGATTGGGATTGTGCCATTGATGAAGCCCAGCTTGTTCTTTCTTTTGAGAGCCACACGAACTGTCCTGCTCCATTGATTGTAGTTGTTGGTACCAGTGAGTTTGATGGGGAAGACGAGAGCCTCATTAGGGTTAACATAGAAGGGGTTTGTCACAGCTGGTAGCTGTGCATGAGCAGTGAGTGTGTTGTTGTTGTTGTTGTTGTTGTTGTTGTTGTTGTTATCATCATCTCCAGAACCAGTGGCTGCGTCTGTAGATGAAGTATCTGCCATGGCGGCTGGAGTTTAGGAGGAAGATATAATGCGGGTAAAGGATGCAGAAACCCTAGTTCTGAGAACCAGGCTCTGATACCATATGAAATTTGGTAGAAGACAAATTGGAGGGGAACCCGCAAAGGGGCTCTTTGCCACTGAGGGCCTATATATGAAAGAGTAGAACTGTACAGCTAGCTATCAGTCTAATTACAGAGTTACAACGGTAAACAAAACTAATTAATTGAAGTGTCCAATGATAAAGCAACATGTGTTGTTGTACAATATAAATGGAAATATGTCTTGGCGCCTAAATGCGACGACGTCGTCCTTGTCTCTACCTCTCAATCACTGCACAGCTGAATGACGTCGTATCAGTGGGTCCAAGGAACCAAGACCGGTTCATCCAATCGATCAGTTCTGGTTCGTTTACTCTGTTAGCAGCATCTCTTTGATCAAACCAAGAAATCACCGCTGGGGAGGGTAAGAAATAGATTAGAAAGTATGGCGAGAAACCCTGTCCACCCACCTTTTTCAGTTTTTGCTGATCGGAACTCTCCACCCAAAACGTAGGATCTGCTATTCAAAATTGTAGAACCACAAGAAGCTATCGACCGCCTCATTATTCTACCACAAGCAACAAATTCCAGGCTGTGCTCCCCCAGTGATGAGATTGGTGTTGTCAGTGGCGGACCCAGGATTATTGAAAAGGAGTGTCGTCGATAAAAAATTATAATAAATAAAATAATTAAATAAAAATTTAATAGAAATGACTGGAAATTCATTTATAACTTCACAACGTCATGTTTACTATGAATTATGATGATTTTTATATCCTAAATTTTTTTAAAAATACATTGATCATTTATGTTGCAAATCAAACCTTTTTCTATATACACAATTACACAATCATTCATAAATTAGTCACTCAACCAAAGAGAATCGACCTACGTCTAAAATCAAATTAAGTTAAAATAAATTAGTTTACAATCAAATATAGTAAACTACAATCTACCAATCAACAATTTTAGAAAAAACAAAGTATGCCTAAAGTCATATCATTAGCATTTTTTCTCTAGTTCTATCAAATTAACCAAAATCAAACCACAATCTCCCATCTATATTTGCAATTCACCTATTAATTACAAATCGAAAAGTTAAATTGGGTTGTGGGTTACTTAAAACAAGCATGCTTATTTGATTTTACTTATTATTGTTAAATTTGATTTTCTCTATTGTCGTATAATGAAGGTGTGTCGCTTATAATTATTAGAGTGGTGTCGGAAGTCCCAACTTAAAAATTTTTGTACCGAAAAAATGGAGGTCCTTCACAAAATTTTCGGACGGAGGGGTGTCGGACGACACCCTCCCCTAGCCCTAGGTCCGCCCCTGGGTGATGTTGCATGCCTGCATGCATCTCTATTCACTAGATTAGCTATTTTTGTTAATGCAATTTTCTGGTTTCATTGGTTTTGTAGGATTTTGATGCTTCTTTTCCTTTTTTTTTTATTTAGATTTCGAACTGGCAAAAATTAGGAATAGCAACGATGGTCTAAGCCCCGTCGGCGCCGGACGGTGAACTTAGTAAGTTTTTTTGTTAATTTTTGTTTAATTTTTCTTTCATTCGTATTCCGATTATTTTATCTATCTATCTATCTAGAAAAATATTAAAGCGCTTTGATTTTCAGCCCCCATCCACGTAAGGCTTTCTCAAAGCATAGCCTATCCACGTCAGCCTAATAAATTCCTGTTTCCTTCTTCCCCCGCCCATCCCGTCGACGAGGGAAACCGCTCTTTCCTACCGCTCAATTCTACCTTCTTCTCACATGACCATCATCTTCCTCATTCACACCATTAACGACCACAATTCCTTCTTCCCAAATTTGCATTACTTTTAATCCTTGTTACAGCGGCAAAACCTTAAATCTGCCTGACACATTTGGCAGGGCACAATATATATATATATTTACCCTAGGATTCTCCCGTTTTGACTAGATAGAGGCGATAACCACCTGTTAGTTCATAATCCCACATCAACTTTGCCTTCCTCAGCCATATTCGGTGGGGATTTCGCTCAGAGGGATTACAGCACCGCTTTGCCTCTACCAATCGGAAGTTGCATCCAGCGAGCCACCCGATCACGCCAACAATTTTGCCTCATGGTCTTGGGTTTGTTAGCCACAGGGTAGCAAATTAATCACACCCTCAAATCTTACCCAAAGTTGTGTTTATGATTACGTTGCACTACTACGCCATTCTTGCTATTAATTCCTAGCCTTAAGGCTGCATATTGATTTGTTGGAATTTCAAACTGATAACCTTACGTTTTTTCTTTGTCCCTGCAAATCCAGGTAAGTTTTATTTTCAACATATCTACTGTTTAATTAGATTTTGGTGTCCAGTGGAAGTGTGGAACAGACCGACCATGGTTCTTCCATTTTCGGAGGAACAGAAAATAGGAGTGTTATGGAGCAATTTAGATAGGGTACGGCATGTTATTGTTAACTCATATTTCGTAGTAATAGTTACAATTAGTTAAATCCCTACTCAATCTAAGTGATATCATTGTATCTTAATTTGTAGAGTTTTTGCGGGTTTGATGATTCATGTTCAACCTGATTATGGCTAATTATTTTATGCGCTTAACTACTAGGATTTTACATGTAGCTATTTCATGAGACCATCTTTTTATGTTAATTGGAATTGGTTAAATCTCTGCCTTTTTACATATGTCAACACAAGTCTGGAAGAATTAAGGAAAGCCAAGAAGGAAGAAGGTGTCAAAGCTTGAACTCATGATCATGCCATTAGCATACTCCCATTTTTCTGTGCCTTTGTTGATACTGAGTTTTCGATTTTCAGTGAGTTAGACTAACTCCAACCCATGGAGCAAAAGAGCTAAAAAGCAAAATTTAGCTTTTTTTGGGCTCCAACCCACAAAAATTTTGCCTGTCAAATATGGGTATGGTCATTTTGGGAGCCAAATATAGCTCCTCTTTTCGTTGGAAAGCCAAATATGGCTGGAGTATAAAGTGGCCCTGCGCAGACCTTTTTTTTTGTTTTTCCTCTCTTTCCTTTGTGATTGGTTGTTGTTCTATTTGAATGTATTTTAAATTTAAATGAGAAATCATTCATGTAGTGACGAAACAATGGTTACATTGTAGCGATCATATTTTAACGGCCTTAAAAAAATGTTATATTTAGAGTGTTCCCAAAGTTAACGATAACAAATGAATGACTAATGTTCCAAATATTTTTTTGTTTCGGAATTTTAAAAAATTTACATCAAAATTTTTGTTTTCAAAAGTAATAACGAACTATAAAAAATTTAAAGTGAAATATAAAAATTAGGGACCAAATAAGTATGTTTTATTGAAAAAAGGAGATGGGAAGCTAAATTTAGCTTTTTGTAGGGTTGGAGTAAAAATGAGATTTGGGAAGCTAGTAAAAAGCCATATTTGACTATTTGGAAGCCAAATTTGACTTTATGAGTTGAAGTTAGTCTTAGACTAGAACATTGTATCATGTTCTTATTTGTTTGGGGTTTGTAAAGAGCTCTAATTTATGACTTTGGGTTCGTTGTTCGGCTGACAAAGTAGAAGTGAAAAGCATTGCTTTATAAACTATGTTCATTGATATTGTGGGATACGTTTATAAATGGGGATTGCTATTCGTCGCCCTAAAAATCCTTATTCGTCGCCCTAATTTAGTTAAATTTACTCTAATACCCTTGATTTATTTTTAATATCTCTTAAAATAATTAATGTGTTTAATTAATTTTCGTATATAATATATTCCTAGCATTTATTTTCTCACCGCAAAGATCAATTTCTCCATGGAGATCAAGGATTTAAAGTTTCTAGCCACGGTCACCGCCACCACACATCTTTCGTTCCATCACTTTGCTGCTCGGAATACCAAAAAAGACAGGAAGAGATGCAAATATTCGTAAACCTATAATCACAGCAAATCCTAATTTCACCCTCCACGTTGTGGGACACCATCGCCGTACTCATATCCGAAATCCAATCCCGCGGAGGAACAATTTCAATCACGGACGAGCCCAGCGATCAGACTACCACTTGATCCACGACGGCAAGCTTCTCGACAATGTCAACCTAAACCTAGACGAACTCCTCCTGGTTGACAGCAACGACGAATAGCAGCGGCGGCGGGGAGTGACCCTGGCGGCGGCGGTGGCGGAGAGTAAGAATGGATGGACGACAGATTTTTTGCGAGATTTTGAGAATCGGGTTTGGAGTTGGGGACATATTGTAGTTTAGATTTGAAGTCAGGGGTATATGTGTCAATTCAGTGTAGTTTAGGGCGATTTTTTTTTTAATCTTAGGGCTACGAATAGCAATTCAGTTATAAATAGAGGTGGCAATTTCAATCCAATCCACCAATCCAATCCATCAATCCATTAAAAATATCCACCTAATCCAATCCATTTAAATCCAATCCATTTTATCCAAATCCAATTGGATTGGTGGATTCATGGATTGGATCCATGGATCATTGGCAAATTACGGTTTAGTACCTATAATTTTTATTTTTTACATTTTTGTACCTAAAATTTAATTTTTTATACGAAAAATATCATTGGAAAATTACGTTTTGGTACCTAAACTTTTTACATTTTACATATTGGTCATTGGTTGAGGATGTCATTTGGATTCATGGATAATCCACCAATCCACTTGATCCAATCCATGAATCCACCAATCCATTAGATCCAATCCATTTGATCTATGGATCCACCAATCCAATCCACCAATCCACCAATCCAATCCATTTGCCACCTCTATTTATAATGCTTTTTATCTAAATGCTAACATTAGTCAAAGATTCTGATATTTTGAGTGATAACTGACGATATTCATATTAGGTTAAAATGGGTAGCCAAATCCGCCCATCGGGCGGGCCCATAGCTAGTTTCTTTTGGATGTGTTTCATCCAAGAACAATGGTGCTGGATTGCTGGTTCAGTTTTTGGTGTTTGGGGAAAGAAAACGAAGAAAAAGAAGAAAGAGAGAGAAGAGAGATTAAGCAAATAATAATAATAATAATAATAAAAGAATAAATGCCCGCATTCGTTTTCTCTCCGAATGGGGGTGGGGGAACTCCTCGGGAGTTGTATTTCTCCTCCCCCTCCATTTCCACCCTGGCAGAACACAGAAAGGTTTGGTTTCTAAGTTCTAACTGTATTTTGAATTGGGATAGAAGTCAAACTCAATTAAATATAGATTGGAAATGCATTATCCGGTCTAATCCAACCAATTGAAGCAATTGTAACTTTATTTTTTTTATCGTCTTATTATGGATTGGTCACTCAAAACAAAAACAAATTTTGACCATTATTATTGCTTGTTACCGTGGCAAGTGATTCAAAACTCGCTGGTAGAGGACTAGGCAATACATATATATGTATCTACACATGCATACCACAAATTACTATTAGTTATGCTTATATTAATATACATATACTTTGATTGAAAAAAAGTAGATTGCTCAAGTAATCAAATACAATAATCTCTCTTTTCCCTAGCCTAAGATTTAGTACCACTATTGTGAGAAGACCATCCAAGCAAAGCAAGCAGCATCCCAGGCAACCCACCATTCATGAGGCCCTTCATTACCATTTGCTTCTTTGGAGTGTAAGGTGGGTACCTTAGAGAAGCATCCCCACTGAAGCTTCTGTAGAGGACTGACTTCTTGTGGCTGAATGCATCAAATGAGAACTTGCCATGGTATGATCCCATTCCACTCTCCCCAACTCCTCCAAATGGCATTGTGTGAACTGTCACCTGAATGCAGCAATATACAATGTCAAAGATATATCCACACTCAATAATCGAAAGGTCCAGTGAAAGAAAGAAAGCTATCATTCCCACATTACTATTAGGCCAATGATCGAGTAATACGTACGTGGAGTATGGTGTCATTGATGGACATGCCTCCAGAGGGAACATTCTCCACAAAATCCTGCTTCAGCTGCTCATCTTCTGTAAAGAGGTATGCTGCTAGAGGTTTTGGTTTGGAGTTTATCACTTCAAAGGATTCCTTCAAATTGCCTACCGTGACAATGGGAAGCAATGGTCCAAAGATCTCTTCCTGCATGATTTGGGACTCCTGAGGAGGATCCAATACTATGGTTGGATCTATCTTCCTGCACCAACCATCCATTTATCGATATGCATGGTCGAATTAATTAATTAATGACCTTAATGATATGAGGAGTTTACTTTAACTTCGCCCCATACATAGATCAAGTATATAGTTACCGATCGAATATGAAGAAGAAAAGGAAGTGATGGAGAAAGCAAAGAGAGAAGAAACCTTACAATCTAGTTGAATCCCTGCGGCCACCAAGGACAAGTTTGTCAGAGACATTATCCTCATCCAGAAGCCCAACCAAACGTTTGAATTGGGCAGGGCTCACAATCCTGGAAATGTCCTTCGACTCCATTGGGTCCTTCCCAAAGAACTCCTCTATCCCTTTTCTAAGACCTTCTATCTGTTCCCCAAGGAAGTAATTTAATTAATTAAGCATCATTAATTAGGAGACTCATTAACTAACTTGGTTAAAAAAAAAACCTCTAGTGAACTGGTCCTTACCAACTTTGGAGCAAAGTCTTTAGTAGTTATGATGTAATCAACTCCAATGCAGGCTTGTCCATTGTTGCATTGCCATTTCCCTGCTATGATCCTCCTCACAGCAACCTTAATTTCTCAACAAACATGACTACGTACTGATGAGCAAGCCTTAAAGTCAACCAGCAAATGTTGAACTAATAGTGTGAAGTAACATTAAAATCTACGTACGTACGTACGTACCTCTAGATTGACATTGGAATCCACAACAGCAGGGCATTTGCCACCCAGTTCAAGCACCACAGGAGTCAGGTGCTTGGCCGCGGCAGCCATTACAATCCTGCCCACTCTAGCACTTCCTGTGTAGAGAATCTTATCCCACTGTTGGTCCAACAATGCAGAGGTTTCAGGGATGGCCCCTTCAACAACTTTGACGGCAGAATCGTCCAGGTAGTCCTTCACTAGCTTGGACAGAAGTGCAGATGTCGCCGGAGCAATCTCTGATGGCTTCAGAACCACTGCATTTCCTGCTGCTATGGCTCCAATCACTGGATCTATAGACAGCACTGGAACATCCACCAAAACAGAGATACAAATTAAGACCAATTGTTCAAACTCTGGCGGCAAGCAAAATAGTACCGTTGGAGTCGTTGGGAGATCGAATTGGTGGTAGATAGAATGCTTACAGAAGGGGAAGTTCCAGGTTGAGATGACCAGCACTACCCCTAAAGGGTCAGAGACAATCTCTGCTGTAGATGGGTATGTTGAAATGCCGGTTTTGGCCTGCAGCATAAGATTAAAAAAAAAAAAAGGTATATATTAGGAACTCAACTAACCATCAGGCTAACATTATTTATATGTAGTTGTGTAAATAATATAAGGACAATCAAAGTTCATATACAATGATTGCTAACAAATATGCTCTAATATTACTGGTTAGGACAAGAAGATGAAAAGGGTAGTATAGTATTTACCTTTTCAGGCTTCATCCAATCTTGGAGCCCTTCTATGGCCTCCCTGCATGAAGACTTGGCCATTGAAATCTGCAACAGAAAACCCATATATAATATAAACCAATAAGAAAGAAAGAAAGAAAGAAAACATCCAAATATCAGACAACAAATCAATAAGATCAAACCTCAGCAACAAAGGCTTCAAGTGGTGGCTTGGAGAGGTCCTGGTAAAGGGCCTGAACGATGTCGCTTTCCCTCTCCTCGACCATTTTAGCAATCCCTTTCAGCTGAGAGACCCGCCATTGATAACTCTTGGTCTTCCCAGATTTGAAGCTCTGCCTCAGCTGCTTCACCATCGAAGAAGCTTCATTCGACCCAAACGTCACCGTTTGCGGCTGCTTCTTCTTCTTCTTCTCTTCCTCCTCCCATAGTACAGCAGGCACAGTCACAGAGCATCTGTTGGAAGTTGGTAACAGGGAGAGAATAATCATACCTGTTTTCTCTGGATATGGACACAAATTACTTGGGTTTCTAAAAGGTATATATGAAGAAGAATTAAACCATATTTTGATAACAATAATGTTTTTGTCTTTATTTTGCAAAGTTAAGTGTAAATCCCAATGCCACACAATTCGTTGATTCAAGTATCACCAAAACCAAACTACTCCTAAATTATATATATATATATATATATATATATCCTAAACGGTGATTTACTTTAGTAAAGTATATCATTGTTAAAATAATGTTAGAATTAAATAATACATTCAACCGGTAATACATCCTTATAATATCATTTATCAAAATTGTTAAAATCGGTTGATATACTAAGAATAGAGTCATTTAACTATATTATATATACATCATTACAAATGTGTATCATAATGAACTGACATACGGTACGGTTTGATCTCTAATATGGTATACGCACTTCACAAACTATGAGTTCCCAACACTTTGAGAATTCGGGTGCAAATAAAATACCATTCAATATCATGTGATTCATGTCCATCGCTTGTAAATAGTTGATAACAATTAAATCCCACCAATGTTATATAAGAACGTACGTTCATTAGCCCTTTGAACATCATCTTAATCAAACTGCAAACCCTTCCACAATTGACTTGTTTATAGACCGGCATTTTGTACTTTGTGACACAGCAACGAATATGTGTGGACGTGAAAGAGAGAGGGAGTAGAATTATTACGAGCATATAAAGTTGTTCTTCTTGTTGTTGATGCGACCGCCGGCTGCTGGATGAACGGCGGACGGGACGACGAGATGCCTTTTGTGGTCGTTGTCGTGTTTTGGATGGCCGTCACTGATTCTGCCGTCTGCCAAAATAGCCCTGTCGCGTTACCAAAAGGGAATCCAAAGTGAGAAAGGAGAAGGACGGTCGCCCCGCCGTCGTCGTTATGTAATTCATCTTTTAGCTACGGCCGAATAATTCTCTATAGAAGAAAAATAACAAGAAGTGATTGATGCTCATTCATTCGCCAGCGTTCAATCAGTAACGAGGCTAGGATTTGAAATTAGAGGGATTTGTAGAGAAAAAAAATTCTCATGACATAATGAGGACACATAATTAATTGTCGAAATTTTTTCATATATTTATTCGAATAATGACAACTTAACTAAGGAAAGAAAATATAGGATTACATAATTAATTCATGGATTAGATTACACATTTTACTGCTATCAAAATACTATTACGATAATAAACATGCAATTTAATTAAATACGAAATTTACTGCTATCAAACCTTTGTAATTAAGGTATCAATAATGACGAGGCCAGGGTGTTTATGGATTAGATCAAACATTTTCTTGCTATCAAGTATAATTAAAGTAACAATAATGAAATGTGAACATACTACGAGAGAGCTCGCTACTAGTAGTAACACAACAGAGGAAAATATAGAGACAACCAGGCCGGAGACAACTCTAACCCTCGCAGCTAAGGAGCCTGAAACTCTGTATGATAGCGAAGAAGAAGCCGCAGCCCGGTCGAGTGTTGCTGCTGCCTCGGTGGGGAAAACAGTAGAGAAAAAGAACAAAACGAGGCCGCGCTTTGAAGTGCTAAACTTGGGACAAGTAGAAGGGGAGACCAGTGATACCTCCCATGCAAAGAAAGCCCAATCGAAAAGCGCACCGCCAGCTGGTCAGGTGGTTAATAATGATTCACATCTGAAGGTTCCACAAGAGAAGGAAAAGGTCATGGACAAGGGTAAACAATCTGGGCGGTTGGAAAAGAACATAGTCCCTGATACTGTCCCAACGCGTCAAACCATGCAAACCATGCAGGACGTGCGAATGGAAGAGCCAGCGGATCTTGAGCAGACCCTGAACCGCCAAACGAAACCACCGGATCCTACAACGTTGGCTGCAGAGAGTCGTACTCCAAGTGAGAAAATAAATGCTGTAAGGGATGGACAATCTAGAGATGGTGCGGGGAACATATCCCCTTTGGGTGATCAATGATGATACTCAGCTACAACTGTCGCGGACTAGGGAGTAAGCGTGCAGTTTGAGCTCTCAAGTCGCTTTTGCGACTTTACTCCCCTCAAGTGGTTTTCTTAATGGAAACCAAGCAAACAAAAGATGAGAATGAAGAGACACGGAAAGAACTTGGATATCATGGCGGAGACTGTTGGCCGACTGATCTATCTCGAGGAGGTAGATCTGGTGGGTTGAGTGTGTGGTGGATTGAAGAAACCAACTTGACAGTCATGCGTACTGAGGAACACTACATTGATACGAAGATAGTGGAGGAGGGTGAGGTTTACTGGAGATTTATAGGAGTTTATGGATGGCCAGGGGCAGAAGACAAGGCAAATACCTGGGAGCTTCTCCGTAGGTTATCAAATCAAGGGGATGGGCCCTGGCTTTGCGGTGGCAATTTGAATGAAATCCTCTCTCGATGGAGGAGAAACGTGGAGGTCAGGCTAGGCCGGTGGCGGAGATGGTGGCTTTTCATGATGGGCTTGTTGATTCGGGATTGCGGGATTTAGGCTTTGAAGGTCCGCCCTTTACGTGGGAGAACAGGCGCCGGACTGGGGGATACGTGGAGGAAAGACTAGATCGGTTTACTGGTTCTGATGACTGGTTGTCCATATTTCCTAATGCTCGGGTACGCCACTTGGACAAAACGAGGTCAGATCATCGGCCGATCACCTGTGATACTCGTGGTGATGAAGATGAGGAACCAAAGTGGGGTTAGAGCTTTCGTTTCGACCCGTTCTGGGAAAATCATGAGGAAAGCAAGGGAGTTGTCATGGAAGCTTGGCAAAATCTTGGATCTAGTGATATTATGACCAAGATTAATATGTGCAGGGATCGCTTAGAGTCATGGAATAGCGCCACCTTCCCCAACTTTGGGCGACAGAAGGCCAAAATTCGAAGAGCAATCAGCGCACTGGAGAAGATGCCCAGAAGCCCGGTGGTGGAAAGGCAGATGTGGAAGCTTGAGGATGAACTGGTCAAAATCGAAAATGACGAGGAAAATTATTGGAAACAGAGATCACGGCCGGACTGGTTAAAGGAAGCAGACAAGAACACGAACTTCTTTCACAAGAAAGCTTCGGCCGGACTGGTTAAACGAAGGAGAAATATGATTCGAAAGCTGCATGATGATTCCTCTAGGTGGTATAAGGGGACAGATCAACTTTTTGATTGTTTTAACAATTATTATGGTTTGTTGTTCTCGGCAGGGGACATCCCCACGTCTACCCCAGTATTGGATGTCATTCCAAGCACCATTACTATGGCGGATAATGATGATCTGCTACTTTGGCCGGTTGATAGGGAGGAGGTTGTCGGTGCTCTTAAGCAGATGGGACGTCGTAAGGCGCCAGGGGTTGATGGTCTCTCGGCCTTCTTTTTCAGGAAGTATTGGGACATCATCGGTGATACTGTGGTGCAAACTGTGACAGCTATCATTGAGAAGGAAGAGATGCCAATGGGACTGAACCACACGCTGATAGCGTTGATTCCGAAGGTGAAACAGCCAAAATATCCCAAGGAATTCAGACCAATCAGCTTGTGTAATATCTTGTACAAGATTGCAGCGAAAGTTCTGGCGAATAGGCTGAAGTTGTTGCTAAATAAGGTCATATCCCAAGAGCATAGCGCCTTTGTTCCTGGAAGATTCATTACAGACAATGTGATGGTTGCATTCGAGTGCTTTCATTCGATGAAGAAGAAGAAAAAAACCAAGGGACCGGGGGTTCTGCGGCAAAAATTGATATGGCAAAAGCATATGATAGAGTTGAGGCACTTCCTGGCTGGGGTTATGAGGAAGATGGGATTTGCGGAGAGATGGGTGCGGGTGATTATGCTCTGTGTGAGTTCATTCACGTACTCGACCCTTATCAATGGGCATCAGTCTCCCAAGTTCGCGCCGAGCCGTGGACTCCAGCAAGGGGATCCCCTGTCCCCATACCTTTTCCTCCTGCGTGCGGAAGTGCTCTCAGCATACACCTCTCTTGTTGTTCGAGAGAAGAGATTACATGGGTTTCAACCGGCGATCGGTGCATCGGTGGTATCGCATTTTTTTCCGCTGACGATAGTATATTTTTTGCCATTGCTACGCTCCAGGAAAGCAATGTACTCAAGAGCATCCTAACAGATTATGAGCAAGAATCGGGGCAGAAAGTTAGCTTTGAGAAGTCTGACGTATCATTCAGTTCTGATGTGTCTGTCCATCGTCAGCTAGAGATAGGGAGAGTGCTTGGGATGACTCGCATGAGCAAACACAACAAATATCTGGGACTAGCCACCGAAGCAGGATGATCAAAGAAGGAACTATTTGAGGAGATCAAGACTCGATTGCAGAAGAAGCTGAATGGATGGAAGGAGTGTGCTCTCTCAGTTGTGGCCTGGGAAGTTTTGATTAAATCGGTGGCACAATCCCAATTCTCCTATGCAATGTCGGTTTTCAGGGTTCCGGATGGAGTTATTAATGATGTTCATAGTCTCAGTATGAAGTTCTAGTGGGGTCAAAAGGGAGATGAACGGAGAGCTCATGGTCTGCGTCCAAGAAGAGATGGTTAGCTCGAAGAGGGATGGGGGAATGGGGTTCCGGGACCTCAGGGGATTCAATGAGGCACTGCTTGCCAAACCACTCTGGAATTTAATGCAGAGACCCAAATCATTGATTGCAAGGATTCTAGAGGCAAAATACCACAAGAGAACTTCTATCTTGGATGCAAAGCTCGGGTATCAGCCGAGCTTTGTATGGCGCAGCCTCCTCAGTGCGCAGAACCTCCTAACCAGCAACTTGCGTTAGAGAATAGGTAACGGTTTGTATGTTAAGATTTGGGGGGATTGATGGATACTGGGAGTGGAGAACCAGTTTGTTACTTCGGACCCGGTTGGTCTCCCGGTGGACTCATACGTTTGGGAGTTAATTGATCACGAGACAAATTCTTGGGATGACACGCTGCTGGAGGCTTGTTTCCCGACGGTTGTGGCCATGGCTATTCGTCAGATCCCCATTCGGAAAACGATGAAGTGGACAAGTTGATATGGCATGAAAGTAAGACCGCTATATACACTGTCAGGGATGGTTATCATAGGTGGCTCCGTAACTTCCAGCGGGAACACGGGGTGGAGCTAGTGGGAGATACGAAATTGTGGAAGAAGATTTGGAGTCTAGGAGTTCAACCAAAAGTGCGTCATTTCCTGTGGAAGTTTGCGAGTGAGATCCTTCCAATGGGGGAAGTGGTTAGTAACTATAACCCAAGGCGGAGTGATGCTTGTCCATTTTGTAACCAGCGTGAGACTCAAGTCCACATCTTCTCGGAATGTCAGTGGTCGTCCCGTATTTGGCGTAAGACTGATGTTGCTTCCATGTTCAGTGCTAGAGGCCCCGATTCGTGTCAGAAGTGGTGCTCAAAAGTTATGGAGATGGGAGATCAAGGAAAGATAGAAGAATGGTGTGTGCTGCTTTGGTATCTCTGGAAGGAGAGAAACACTCATCTGTTTAATGGAGCTAAACTTCCCGAGGAGGAGATCCCAATTCGAGCTAAGTATCTACTAGCGGAGTACAAACAACACCAAGCTTCGGACGACAACACCACTGTGCAGATGGAACGCAAGCCGTGGAGGAAACCCCCGATCGGCTGTATTTTCGTGTGCACCAATGCTGGGATCTTAGATGGTGAGGGGAGCTGGGTTTGGAGTGATTGCAAGTTTCTTTTGGCTGCCGCGAAGAGAGTCAGAGGGTCTTGGTCTGCAGAAGTGGCTGAAGCTCTAGCAGCGGATGTGTGAGTCCAGGTGGCCTTCCAGTTTCATCTTACCAACGTAATCCTTGAGCTGGATTGCATGAACCTGGTGCATAAGCTCCGGTCATCGGAGATTGTACAGGATGAAGTGGGAGTGATTTGCCGAAGCATTAGAAGATATATGCAGGAGTTGGGCAATAATACTTGGCATCCTATTAATAGAGAGGCTAATGCATTGGCACTCCTAGTCACTCATGCGGAGGTTTGTTGGGATGAGAGAATGATTTGGGTGGATAATCCGCCTAGTTTCCTTAAGGACCAGATGCAGCTGGACATTGTAACCATGGTTTCTGATTAATATAGCCGAACACAGATTCCCATAAAAATAAAAATAAAAAGAAACCTCGCTCAAACCATAAACTTAGTCATTTCTGCCAGGAAATTATCATCATAACATGATTTTAATATTTTAGGAGGGCCATGGCCCCCTGCCGGAGCCACTGCGTTGAGTCATTCTAAAGAGTATATTTAGCAAAATTCCATTTAATATACATATGATCATTTTCATACTATTATAGACTTCTTTGCATTTTTCTCGTTTATTTGGTGCTTCACATACTAGTGCATATAAAATACATAATTTAAGAAATTTGATTGATAATTTAATAATTATAACTTACAAAATTTTATTTAATTTTATAACCGAGGTCGAACTTCTTAACATAAAATTAAGTATAAAAATTATTACGTATTAAAGCCGCAACATATCAGTATCATATATATTATTAATATTAACTATGCTAAAAGAGGGGTGAATTACAAACAGCCAACCATCACCAAAAAAAACTTTTCCAAAAACCACCAGCGAATTATTAAAACCAAACATTTCAGTCCATTCTTACGGTTCCACGACGGAGAGGTAAATTATTAATGATAGGGGAAGATGATGATCAGAACGAGAGAAAAAAAAGGATCGATGCATGCATGATAAACGCAGTCAAGCAGAGTACCGGGATTCTGGAACTGGAGCCGGCGGGAATCTGCCGGCGGCGGCGGCGACCGTGCTGCAAAATACGGCGGGGTTCCACATCTCTCTTCTACCAAACCGAGATCTTTTCTCGTGCTATATATGTTACTGCTCTTTTCCTCTCTGATCAGCTCACCTCACGGTCACGGTACTCAAAGAATCAACGTTTAATTCTTATATAGCAGCAGAGGGAATTCTCTTACCAGTTTCAGAAACTGTGGAAGGAGAGTGGAAAGAGAGAAAGTGGGGACGTAGGACAGGGAGGACAGGGACAGTGCGAGTAATAAGTAATAACAGAGAAGACGTTGACCTGAGAAGTTATTGCAACCACTGGTCAAGACCAAACAAGAAAAGGGATAACGTTGGGTGTACAATTAGCTCCTTCCTCCTCCACTGTCCACTCTACTTGTGTGAAGGAAAATGCCTCGTAACAAACCCACGTACCGACTTTATTGTGTTAGTTGGTTTGGTTGCCCTTTTTAACTTGTTTTGCTTTCTTTCCTAGATATTTCTCCTACTGTTCATTAGGGTAAAGACACATTTCTTATATTTATATATATGTGCAGTAAAAAAACATGTGCAACGTTTTTGTTATCAGTCATTCCATTGTTTAGTTTACTCCCCTTCCCCTGCAGATAGATTCTTTTTGGGTTAATTGCATGGTTGGTCATTGAGATTACAAAAAGCGTTCATGTTCGGTCACTCTAAATATTTAAATCCATTTTTTATCACTAACTATACAAAAACCGTTCATTTATGGTCACTCTCCGTTAGCTGCCGTCCAACGCCGTTAACGGCGTCCGTTAAGTGATGACGTGGCTGACGTATTTGCCTAATCAGCACTTTTTAACGGCGTCCGTTAAGTGATGACGTGGCTGACGTATTTGCCTAATCAGCACTTTTTAACCCCAAAATTGACTAACCCAACCCGCCACGTCATTTAAACCCTCCATGTCAGCTAAACCTAACCAAACCTCTAACCAAACCAGACCAGACCTGCTAACTAAAACAGAACTGTCCCGACCCACCAATTAATCTACCCACCTTTGACTAAAACCCTAATCGAAGACAAATCCATCTGCCTCCATCCCGCGCCGCCTTCCCCCTTCCGTTTTTCTTCCTCTCCAACTTTGATCGCTATTCGCCGACGACGAAGGAGGAATAGAGTCCACCACGCACTTGCCTTGACTCCCTTTCATAGTTAACCCCAAAATCCACCATTCAGCAGCCTACTGGAAAGAGCTTGAAATGGAAATTAAACCGAGCTTCCAATGGAAACTCCATTTAGCTGATATGGAGGGTTTAAATGACGTGGTGGGTCGGGTCAGTCAATTTTGGGGTTAAAAAGTGCTGATTAGGCAAATCCGTCAGCCATGTCATCACTTAACGGACGCCGTTAATGGCGTTGGACGGCAGCTAACGGAGAGTGACCATAAATGAACGGTTTTTGTAAAGTTAGTGACCAAAAATGGATTTAAATATTTAGAGTGATCAAACATGAACGCTTTTTGTAATCTCGGTGACAAACCATGCAATTGACCCATTCTTTTTTAGAGGTTTACAAAAGTAGAATTGCAACCAACATCACTATATCAATACGACACCGTTTAAGTTAAAAAGAATCGTGTAGTTACAAACACTAATCATTTATTGCAAGTAGTTTTCTCCTTCGGGCTGGTTGATGAGACCAAGTTCATTGAGAATAAGAATGGGGTTGAGCTTTGATTTGAGTTTTTCGTTCGATTTCTTTAGGGTGTAAAAAAAATGTAAATGGGGTTCCAAGAATTTAAGAAAATTTTTTGGGGAGAAAATTGCAAACGAAAAAAAAAAAGCACATCCCAATCTTATTCCACTCAAGAGCTATTCACAACAATTATGTACAAAACCTAAGATACATCATCACCTATCTAACCCTCTAACTTATGACGTTAAAGAAGCGCCAACGGAACATACATAGTGGATATGACATATAGGTATACACCCAAAATTTATTGTCTCATTCTCGGAGTCTTTTAATGTGTTTGATCGATTAGATACAACTTCTGGGCATCATCAATCATATTTGCATCCACAACTCGGCCTCCATCTTCCGTCACAATACAAGTAGTAGTGGAATCCGAATCCTCCTCGCTCTGAAACTCCAGCTGCTCGGCTGCAGCTTTTATGAGCTCTTCAATGGAGTTTGGCACCCATAACAGTATCCCAACTCTCTTTCTCTCCTCCACTGGACACCATGGATGGAATGGGAACACCGTGCATTTTCTCGAGTGATGTGTTTCTGTCACAATGAGGGGAAATGGGCAGCACAAAATGATCAGAAGCTCAGCTTGGATGAGGCAACAATAAGCAAAAGCGGCAAGTCACTCCTATTCACCATTGGCTTACCTCTCGTTCCTTGAGAGCTATCAGCCATTTCTGCCAACTGTGCAGTCTTAGCACCATCCAAAAGGTTGATCAAGTTCTTATTCCCACACTTCCGGCCTTCATCCAATGGCGTGTTTCCCCACCTGCAAAGAGCCAAGCCGTAAGCCATCAACATGTTCGTTGCTGTATAGCTGCACACCGATTATGTTCCAAGTTAAACAAGCAAGCATTAGATTCATATTAATTACTACGTACCTGTCCTTTGTAAAGACACTGGCTCCAGCTTCTACCAGCAATTTGGCCATCAAGTAGAGCCCTTCGGAGGCAGCTACATGAAGTGGAGTCCGGTGATCGTAGTCCTTTGAGTTTGGATCAATCCCGTAGGCCAAAATCCTCTTGAGAAAATCAGAGTCTCCTCTTGCAACTGACGTGCACAGGAAGCTACCTGCATCGTCTATGTTCAAGGAGGCACCTTTCTCGACAAGTAACGACGCAACTCGATCGTGACCGCTTTTGATAGCTTCCATCAATGGCGTGTTCCCGAATTTATCTGCGTAAATGTATCCAGAGAATCAACAAGTCGGTCACTTAAGCTTGATCGAATCAGACCTAATTGATATATGAATCAGACTAGCACATGTCAAAATTGATTCAACTTGATCTCAATTCAAACTTATGAAACTTTCCCCCAAATTCATTGGATCCCTAAGAAATCGAAGAAATAGACCTAGTGAACACTACGATGGACCAAATAGGGATTACCGGGCCACAAGGAACCATGATCAGAGGATGGTCCCAAACCATGGGACAGATTAAAAAAAATGAGGAAAAGATGAGAACCATAGCATAAAGAGCACATTCAATTCAGTTTGATTTCCATTTGAACCGTTTGATTCTTTGTTTTTAGAATACTGAAACCAAATTTTATCACAATATATCGATCAAATCCAGTCTTACTAAAAGTCGAATTGGGTCCGGAACTGAACTGAGAGCAGAATCAATGTTAGTCACACCAAGTTACCTTTCATGTTGACATCTACTCCCTTCCCTATGAGGAAGCTAGCCATGTCTTCATAACCCCTCGATGCTGCAAGATGCTGTTTTCCAAAGAAACAAATAAGTGTCACGGATCATAGTAATCGTAAGGAAAAAAGTTCCAAGGTATATGCAAAACCCAAAAAAGCCAAAGCGTTTGCTGGTTTCAGTACCAATGGTGCTCTGCCATCATAATCAGTTCTGTTGGGATCAGCTCCAGCTCTAATGAAGCCCTTCAGCTGGAAGAGATCCCCATGGAAAGCAGCACTGTTCACTCTCAAAGCAAGCTCAGCTTCTTGCTTCCCTATGTGGAATGTGATGTCTGATTCAAGGTTCTTCTCTCGCAGAGTTGTTTCTTGTGCCTGTCAACAAAAAGTTTCGCCATTAAAACAACTCAGCTTTTCGCCTTCCATTCGATAACAAGTTATAAGATCACAAATGGTAGAGAGACTTAGAGCTTCATGTATGTACCTCTAGGAGGTTGTTCAAAATCTTGCGCCCATCGTAGAAGAATATCTCAAGTATGTCTGAGAAGGACTGTTTGTCTAGTCGCAGGAGCCTGCATAGCTCACAGACTCGAACTGTGTAAGGTTGAGGAATGTTGCAAATGATCGAGATTTCTCCAAAAGAGCTGTTTGGTTGTAGAAGTGAAATTGTTTCTTCTGATCCATCTTCTCCCATGCCAACTTCCTCCTGCTCCACGGAAGACCAAAACCAAAAGCTCATGTATAAAATAAGTCTTTCAAGTTGCAGCAACTAATATTTGAATATAGGTAAAGTAGCATGAGCAGTGGAATCATCATATTCATACCAGAGCGCCCTGGCAAACAAAGTATAGCTGGTCTACAACACTTCCTTGTTCCAATATTACTTCTCCTGGAAGAAAAAACTCTTCATGGAGTCTAACAGCCTGAAATATGGAAGGAATGCATATGTCAGAATAGAGTAGAATGTGTCTATAAGCTGAAGAAACTCTGAATCATTGTACCAGAGATGACTCACAATCTGATTGATAAATTCCGTAGAGCACCCATTAAACAGGCCAACTTTTTCAATGATGGGAAGGTACAAAGTTTCTGAGATCTGCAAGGAAGAAGTTAATTGTTAAGAAACAAGAGAATGGGGTACTAATGCAACGGGAAAGGAAAGCAATCAAGATTTACTCCCAAGTTCTAACCTTGGCACGAATTGAAATTGGAATGTCCCGAAGAACAGAGGCCTCAGTGTAACTACGCTCATACTGCAACCTCAAATGGCCTTTGATCTGGGTACGGATGTCCCTTCCAAGTTGATTCCTGTTCATATACTTGATCAGGTCTGTCATTTTGTCCCTGTACTTCTCCGTCTTGGATCCTTTCACGATTAATGCGGTCATGTTACCAATCAAGTAAGCTCCGAGAATCATGTCAAATGATACGTAGATCATGACGAATATCATCTCCCTTAGATTGACAGCATGGATATCGCCATACCCTGCCATTAGAAAGGTATCATATTGGCTCCGGATTACCAGCATAAGCAAGTGACTGTTTATGTAGTAATCGACTCCTTAGTTGTGTGAGTGTTGAAAGAAGAGGATGACTCACCGACTGTAGCCATAGTAATAATGGCAAAATATAAAGATGTTGTGTATCGTTTCCAGATATCAATATCTCTGAAATGTGCGTAACTGTAATCACCCATCTTCAGACTTCCAATCCATGTGTAACCTTCTTTGGAAGCTGGTAGAGTAGTGGCCAAATAGTAAAATATGCATGCCGCTGTGTGTGTACAGTAGAGTTCCACTGCAATGAGCTTTATAATTCTAGTGAAGAGATAATTAATCCTTATGTCTTTCTCCATCTTATGGAAAAACTCTGTAACTCTCCTCACCCGCCATAACCTTAACCACAATAGATACCTCACTTCTTCCTTACGTCCAGAAGCCTGTATAAAGGAAAATTCATCAAAGAGCATGAAAAGAAGGAAGAGCGACTAAATGGGCATCTTTTATCTCTTTTGTTTTAACCAGTAAATTGTTGTAGCATTAAATTTAACAAACGTGCCCTCATAGTATGCTGTTTATACATTTCAAGACTATGCAGCGTTAAAAATCTCATCCAAATCCCTTGCTAATGAAGTTCGGTACACATTCTATATAGTAAATTCCATCTTTTGCCCCCTCAATCTGGCCCCATTAACTAATCTTAAGTCTCAAATGAGATTCATTGTTTAACAGCAAATATTCACAAGCAAACATCTCATGGAATTTGCTGTTATCAATTTCAAACACAGTAGGGCTAAAGTTAATGGTTAATGAGAAGATTCTGGTCCTATTTCAGTAAACAGCAAGCTCACAAGGCAGCTTAAACATGGAATGGCTACAAGGAAAACAGAACAAATCAAATACCTTGTAGATGATATCCCAAGGCATGCAACAGAGCACATCAACGATAAAATGAGACTTTAAATACCTGTAACAAGACTAAGAACCAGGGACTGCAATTAGCAAAAAAATTAAACATTCACATAGCATATATAATAATATAGAATTTGAACTTTTGGATAGATACACAGTTCTTTATGAAGGGAAGAAGAAGAAGAAAAAAAACTGACCGAAGAGCAATTGGTGTGCGCTTGTAGACCATGCGATAAGTTTGTGGGTCTCTGTAGGAAATAAAGAACTGCAGAGCAATGTCCAGAAGGAAAGCAATCTGCCCAACAATGTCCAAAATGAAGAGGTTCTCAGGTAACCCCCTGAAGAAACCGAACTCCATGGGCGTGAAGAATGATGAGTAGACTGCCCATAGCAGAATGAACTTCGACCATGCACGATACCATCTGCAGCAAAAGAAAAGGTACACTTTTTTAGGAACATAGCTTAGCAAGCAAGTGTTGATAAGACAACGATGGAGACCATAGAGAAATAGGTAGCAAGTCTCAAAGTCAACCTGCTCGTGCTCTCCTATCCCTTATCCAGCACATGCATGCAGAGCACCATTAACAGTATTAATGGACAAGAGGATTAGGTAGAGACTATGATATGAACAACTGGGAAGGTTAGACCAAACTCAATGGAGCTTGAAAACAGTAGCCAGAGGACTCGGAGAAGAAACTAAAACATGACACGAAAGTTTGTTGAACAACTGGTCTGCTTCTACTATTGTTAAACAATGGCTGATTTAATTACCGCTGCAACACTCTTTTAACTTTTGCTCGGCTCCACTCCTTCCCCTAACAAATCTATGATCTTGTCTTGTGTTAAAAAACTTGGCCAAGGCAAACCACTACTATATTAGAGAAAAGATGAATGATTGATGCCAGAGGGAAGTCAAAGAAATAGCGACAAAGATTGGTGAGCAACTGGGATTTTGCCACGACGTGGGGGGAACCTAAAAGACAAAACTTGGGCCAGGCCACGTCCCCAATTAACATGGCGGGAATGGCGGCCCGTTCAACGAATAGCAAAATATATATAAAAAAAAAAATTACGACCCATTAATTACAAGAGTATAGAAAGTATTATTAGATAATGAAATTCCAAGCGTGAAAAATTCTAGAAAATGAAAATGAAATCGAAAGCCGACTTTTAAATTCATTTCAGGAGGAAAAAAATATCAAAGGAAGGAGGTCCTAGTCATGATCTCTGACAAATTAGTGACGTACACGTGCAACATTTTCATATTCCTTTGCTAAGCTAATTTTCATTAATTAAACTTCAACGGGTAAATACAATTAAGGACAATCTTCCAAATTTCACGTCACTCGCCGCTAGATTTTCTTTTGTTTTTACCGGTTCCGACGGAATCGCAATCGACTTATCATTGATCAAAATATTGACGGCAATTTGACGGAAACGGGAAGAAGAGAGAGAGAGAGAGAGAGAGAGAGAGGAGTGACCTGTTATCGGGATGAATGACGAGACCTTTGGAGACGTAATGGAATCCATCGATGAGAGATTGACGGCTGAACTTACTCGTGCTGGATCCTCCGCCGCCGCCAGCGTTCCTGCTCAAACCGAACTGCCTTTCGATCAGATTGAATCTGCTCCCCATCGACGACCTCAATCTCTCCCTCACATCCTGCACTTCGAACTCCTCATTGACTTCCTCTTCTCTCTCCTCCTCCGCCGCCGCCGCCTCCTTCCGCCTCTCGCCGCCGTTCATGGTCGATCAAATGAATCACAAGCTCCTCACGACTCGGCTGCGGACTATAGATTCAGCTCGTGATGAGTAAAGGAGTGGAAGAATCTAGGCTGGGTGGAAATGAAAGGATTCACGAGATGCAGGCATTGCGGGAAGGGGGATTCAACAAAAGGAGGATTTGATTTGATTGCACAGGAACTCACAGGAGGCTGTTTGGACGGTTGGAAAAGGAAAACCAATCGGGAAATGAAAATGTTTTCTCCCGAGAAAGAAAAGGAGAGAAACAGAAAGGGAAAGAACAAAAGGTACTCGATTGCAACTTTCTAGGCTACCGAGATCTTCGGGCGTGCAATTTATAGACGCGCGCCCTGTCGTCTCCCAATAACAAAATAAAAAAAATTTATCTATTTATTCTGGGAATTCCCACTTAATTATGGTTTAATTATCATTTTTACCGTTTGCATCATCCTGCTTACCTCTGTTTTTTCTTAAATAAAATCTATGCTCCTTAGCTCCAATCCAAACTACTCCTAAATCACAGGGTCGTTTAGTTTTGGTGATAGTTTGGTTCAGTGGCGGACCCAGAAATTTTACATAGGGGTGTCCTCTTTTAAAAAATAAATTAAATATAAATAATTCTAAAATAATTAATAAAAAATATTTAAATAAGAAATACTTTACTCATACAGTTTGAAAAAATTCACAATGTGTTTTCATATTAAAAAATGATTGTAGAACACACTTGGGGGTACACTATTAAAAAAAAATTGTCTCTGTATATCATATTAGACAATCATTCACGAACTGATCACATATTCAATTTCTAAACTTGTTCTTGATGTAATCCAAAGCTGAAAAAACTCTTTCAATACTTGTTGTACAACCATAAATCAATACAAATTAAGGGTAGCTTGAAATTTGTTTAATTGTTAGATTTTGAAAACAATTAGAGATAGAGAATGACATTATACTATTACACAGTGTTTAAAATCGAATAACATATGAGTTGTAGCCTAATGAAAATTAGGTTTATTAATAATAAAAGTGTCCTATGTTTGAATTACCCAAACTACTACTTATATTCTTATACTCAAACTAAAAGATGAGAGTAGGATAATCACTTTTTTAAATTTAGGGGTGTCCCCGACTATCAATTATAATTTTTTTGTCAATACGTAAATTACTACCGGGGGTTGGATAATCGCTTTCCCAAAATTTAGGGGTGTCCGGGGACACCCCTAAACACCCGTCGGTCCGCCCCTGGTTTGGTTGGTATAGTTACAAATGCATGCAATGTCCACAATGTTTCGTTTTTTTCAATTTTCTGCGTAAACAATACATGCATTGTTTGCTTGATTTGACATAAACTATCACTCAAAATAAGTGATGGTTAAATCTCAAGTTTTCATTGAGATTGTTGAGATTGTTTTAAGGAGATTGTTGTGTTTCCTTCTTCTTCCAAATATGTCTCTACCTTTTTATGTGTGTTTCTTTTAACTATCACAGAAATCAAACGGTATAAACTACAATACACCAATTTTGTTATATACATGTATATTATTATGCATGCATTGATGACAATACATCAATTTAACTATCACCAAAACCAAACGACCCCTCAAGATATGGACATAGTTCCGATAAATAAATAAAAAGAGATGGACCTAGTGTGTTGTGAGAGAATAAAATTCTATCATATCCTAACTTTAAACCTTGTGGGAGTTAAAATCATTTAAAAAATATTTACTTTATTAATTGATGAACTTATTTGTCTATTAACACAAGTTAAATCAACTAGCATTTACTTCTAGCTAACATTTTCAAAATAAATAATAATAATAATAATAATAAACAATAGTTAACTTTTATCTTTGTTATGGGGAGAAATCTGTCAAAAATTCTATATAGTTTTTCATTTGTTAAACCCTATGATACTTTTAACACTAAAATGGTTAGAAAATGACCCAAAAGGAACACCAATGGTGGTTAAGGTGGGGAGCTAAGCCCCATCTAATCCCATTTGTGAATGGAGTTTATAAAAACATTAAGAGGGAGTCTAAATGTGGTCATAAAGTTCGATTGGGGTCTATAATGGGAGCATAACTAAATTAAGTAACATTGGTTTGTAAAGAGGCAAATGAAAGGTTGCCTAAAGCTATGGAGAACCTAACGAATTAGTGCAATATTTTGATGACAACGCTAGTACTTAGAAGCATTAGAGTATGTGTAGTACGAGTAGTATTGTGTTATATTACGAGTACTAGTATGTAATTGGATAGAGTTATATTCCTTATTAGAGTTGTAGAAGTTAGGTTATTTTTGTATTAGTGTTAGGATTATTATAGAAGTCAGTTTTTGTACTTTATATAAACCCTATGTGGTATCAGTAATAAGACACAACAGTTTCCACCGTATTCTGGTTTCTCAACAAGAACACCAATTGGCAATAACTGTAAGGAAGTGGTTAAGTACCATACATGGGCCTGTATAAGATCCAACATAACATTTTCCCAACAACTCGAGTTATTGGGACCAACTAGTTTATGACATGGTATCAGAGCTGGTTTGTCCTTGAGGTCACGTGTTCAAGTCCTCACGACTCTCAATATTAACCGTTGTCTTTCAAGCACATGGTATGGCAAGCCTGTGCAAACTTCAAGCTCATGAGTCAGCTTAGTAGTAATCACCGTGATTACTAAGGGTAAATTGAGGATGGAAAAATAAAGTATATTTATTAATTAAATTTAATAAATTACATTTTAGGTAGTTACAAAAATCTATTAATTACAATTCTTTCTTTTTCTCTCACTTCCGTAATCTCTAGCCAGATCTCTTTTTCATATTTTTTTCAATCTTTCTACAAAAGAAAAAACACGAAATCACTACCAATCCATTAGACAACCACTACCATTTTGAAAAACATCAATACCATTGCAGAAATAAATTTATACCATTATACGAAAACTACCAATATAAACAATCTATACCATTACAAAAGTCAAACAAATACCAAAACAACCAATACCACTACTACTGTGAAATCAAAACAATACCATTGCATAAATAAATCAATACAAACACTACCAAAACAAATACAAAGAAACTACCAAAGCATAATGCAAACACTACCAAACCAAATGCAAATAACTACCAAAACATAATGCTCCATCTAACTAACACGAATGCAGGTAACTACCAAAGCGTAATGCACACACTACCAAAGAAGATTCTGGGATGCAGCATATTGAATTTCCTTGTCCAGCGCCGCCATCAGCAACGTCAGAGAAAGATTCCGAAGTGGCGGGGGAATCGTCGTCGTCGGGGCGGTCCCAATCTGGAACACGAGCATCCATTGAATTGGCAGCGGAATCGTCGAGCGAATTGGCGGGGGAATCGTCCATTGAATTGGCGGGGGGAATTGTCCATTGAATTGGCGAGCGTCCCATATTGAATTGCCTTGTCCAGCTTCGCCGTCAGCAACGTCGGAGGAAGATTCGAAAGTATCGGGGGAATCGTCGTCGTCGGGGAGGTCCTGATCTAGGACGCGAGCGTCCATTGATGGTGCTACAGCTTCTGGGAGAGAGAGGGAGAGAGAGAGGGGGCATGCTAGGGATGGACGATTATGCGAGAGAGGAGGGGAAGGGAGGAGGGCGGTGGAGGGGAGGCTGGCTGGCGGTGGAGGGGGTTCTCGGGAGGGAGGAGGGACGTCGGGAGGTAACGGGGGAGGGAGCTTGGTGGTTGGCGGCGGGTTGCAGTAGGGTAGGGTTTGAATATAATTTATAGAGTAATCAGGTGTGGTATATTTTTCAATTCCAAAATTACCCTAATATAATCTTCATCGTTAATTTAAAATTAGGGTGAAAAAGAAATAATGAATGGTGTAGATTAAGGTAGCCACCGTGATTACTAAAAATTAAGTAACCACGCTAACTCATCCCTCTTTGTTTATGCGTTGAATCTTGGTCATTTGTATGTTATAGTAAATTGTCTAGATTTTGCATCACTTAGTTAAAAACCGTTCAACTCGAGTGTGATTTTTTTTAATGGATCACTGTAAATTATAAATAATAATAATAATAATATTATGAGAGATTACAAGAGATAAAGTTAGAGATGCCAAATTTTTTGTTTATCCGTGCGAAAAAACTTGATAATAAAATGATACCATTTTAATTGCGACTAGATTCTCGACTTCTTTAATAGATCCATTCTCCATCCGATTTAACATTGTTTTTTTTTTCTTCCTTTATTCGCATTATCATATATATAAGCGATATACTTGTCAAATACAACAAGTTCAAAGACTACTCACCCATAAATCTATATCAGAAAATACATCTCCCATTGGAATAAAATGTCAACTCGAGAGGTGTTGATCATCAAAGGCATTTGATTAAACAAAGGAAGGGACACAGTTTGCAAACTTTCCTATCAAGACAACTATCAAGTTTACAAACATAAATCTCATTCTGGCTATAAAAAAAAAATTTGGGATAGCCACATGTGCAAAAAAGATGAGCTGTTTTTTGATGATGATCGATCTATGATGATACAATCCTAAATCCTAATTCTTTGAAATATATAGCGGCATCAATCAGTATCACCCTAAAAAATTGAAATATGTAGAGATTTTGTCCAATGAGACATTTTTGGATCAAATGACTCATTCACCAAAGGAGCTAGCTAAGAAATCGATGATAGAACTATGTACCTTATAGTTGAAGATCTCAGCTGGGTTTTTTTTTTAAACTTCTTCCAGATCAATGAAGCGTACTATTCACAAATCCAGATATGTAAATGACGTGCATGCAACACGTGCTGTTAATAAGTTGACATGTATCTGTATTAGCTCAATCGTGTTAATTAACCTCGTAAACTTTAATTAAAACGACGGCTAGGTGATTAAGGGTTTTTAGGGTTGACTTCGATTGCGTTTGTAATGTTAATAAGATAAGATGATGAATCAGCTGGTTCGATTAAGACCCAGCTTTCTTTCACTATTAGTTACATGATTTTTCACGTAATTAAGCTTAAGGATTGATTATAATATGTACTTGTAAAAAAGATGGGTCTCTCTTAATTCGTCAGTTGTATGTTTCTCGGCCGTTCATTCCTCCTAGTTGCAGTTGTACACAGCCTGGGGGCTGGGGCAGTGACTGATGCACTATAATAAATATGGTTGAACCAACTTGCGCCAGCTTCTAAACATGTCAATTCTTATCATCTTAGGTTAGATACTTAGATTGCGTGCAAGGGCGGTAACTTGGAAAAAAAGGTATGTGATTCAAATAGGTGTTGGAAGTCCAATATAGTCGACCTTGATGAATTCTACAGTTCTGGTTAAAATCATGTTCGATAAAGGAATGCATGTATTATTAAGATTGATTGGTAATGTTCAAATGTTTTATTAGAGACGAGATAACGTGGCATAAGGTTACATTAATGCATGGTCTTGTCCATCTGCATGCATGGTTAGGGTTTACAGGGAATTTCTATGGATATGATGAGATGATGGAATACGTACTCCTTAACCATAGCCTCATACTGATGAAGGGACAACAAATATTGGTAACTAGATAGTTTCTCTCTTTCTAATTTCCTTCTACATATATTGATCGTTAGGAAAACATTTTTTTAACACAACCACTTAAAAACCGATGTGCTTGTCTCTTCACACCAACCATAATCATGTATACACGCTATCATCGAACCTCAAACGCAGAATCACCGATGTGCATTGATTCAACAAGGTGTTAGGTTATCATATATAAAAACTAGCTAGCTAGTATAATCCATACATTCATCTATTGTTTAAACCCACAAAACCAACTAGCTTTGGCTTCTTGTTTCTAATGGTAGCGACCACTTATAACCACAAAAGGAATAGAAACAAAGAAGGGCTCATTGCTAATGTTGGTAATCCCACATTCTCATGAAGTCGTCACCACCCACGAGACTCCATTAGAGGCACTCCAAATAAGCTAACTCATCAAGTTGCTTATACTCTGGAAAAAATGATTAGTTCTTGAACCACGCTTTAATTTCTGTCCACTAGCTAATTATATTGATGAACTTTGAGGGTCTAAAAATTAGGAACAATTTGTTTTGCTGTTTAGTGGCTGTTAATGGTATGCAAATAAGCACTGAGTGATCCATCCCCATCCGTACCCCACAGCTAATTCATTAAACAACCATTAAGGATCAGAGGACACTAAATTACTTAGCAGTTAGCATGTCAATTATATGTATTTTTGGAGTGCATATATGTTGATCGTGTGTGAGGTAACATGCACAACGATTCACAGAGTAAATCAACGTATAGTTTAAGATTGAAAACCTATCAATTAACTATGAAAATTTCCAAATTGTGGGTTGGAGCCGCACCGTGTAGGAAGGGATTTGTTGCTATACTATCTATGTGCCAATTTTAGGGGTGTAATGTCCTTTGATCACCGAATACAAATCTATCTTACATATTACCACACTAGCTAGGTAGCTCACTGAATATAAGTCAGTGTAGACTGTATGAAGTTCAAATACCAACTGGAGTATGTGCCTCTTCTAGGGATGAATGGGCGCCAAGTTTTGAAATATGGATCCAAGACTAATAAACAAATGGTTAAGCCTGGCAAAGGAGCAATAATAAGTGATTTATCATTGGTGCAGATCCAGTGGGTTACGAGTTACGACATACGGCACCTAGTAACCAATAAGGACCCTTTTAAAATCACATGTATTTGCTTTAAGATTTGATTAATTAGTTATACCTTCATGTGCTTCGTGGTCATGCCATTGTGGACTACCGAACTTATTAGTTATTGTTAATTAAACTATGACTTGAATTTGATTTGGGTTTGTTTAGTGTTTTGGGTCTATTTTGTTTGGGTTTGTGTTTGGGCTTTGTTTTGCCCTTTTCCTTGTATGTTTGGACAAGTTGTTTGGTTTTTTGTTTGGGATTAAGAGAAGAGTTCTATAAATACTCTTCACCACCCTAATCTGTAGTAAGGTCAATCGGGTTAGTTTGTTTGGTTTGTCCGTTTGGAATTTGGTTTGTAACCTGCACTCTCCTCAAATCAGTGAAATTTGTTCTCCCCCTGCCCGTGGATTAGCTAGCACACATTGTGTTAGTGAACCACGTTAAATTCGTGTTCGTTTGTGTCATCTGGATTATCGATTGCACGATTCAGTTCTTTCAAGTGGTATCAGATCCTGGTCAATCGGCTAAGGATCGTGGTGACTGTCGCAGTATCAGGAGGTAGTCTTCGATTTTCGGTTGGCTGAGGAACCCTTCAGGTTTTCTCCAATTTGGTTTGTGGTGGATTCTTGTTTGTTTCCTTTTGAATTTGTTGCGGGGTCGAGAAAAATTGAAATTTGGCGATTTGGTATTAGTGGCGAAGCTAATTGGGGCTCGAAAGAAATTGTGGGATTATTGTGTTCCGCAACACATAGGAGAGGAGTTGTTCCTCTAATTATCTGAATTGGATCATTAATTGATTGTTTTTGTAAGCGTGATTTGGTGGGATCAAATTGTGCTCTGCCTGTTGCTTTGGAATTTGGAATTTGCGAGGGAACAAGCAAATGCTACACAATTGAGTTGGGTTACAACTGGAAGAGTTGCGCCGGTTGGAATTTGTTGCGAAACTTTGGTTGTTTTTTTCGTCGTTTGGAATTCTTTGAAGGTTGTACCAATTTGATGCGCTTTGGTTTGTTTTGGAATTTTAGTTGGTTGGGGTTAGGGTTTTCAATAATCAAGGATGTTTGTTATGGATTTGAAGATCGAGAAGTCAATTTGAAGTTGCAGGCTTGGAGTTAGCAGTAAATTTGATGTTGGTGTTATGCACGGAAATAACACCAAGTGGGTTGGACTTGCTGCATGTTTTGATTTGTTAACCGCCCTTACAGGCATTTGGAGGCAGGGGAATTCTGGTACAGCTGATTTGGAGGAGTTTGGTACGTCTGCTAATTTTGATTGCATCTGAGTTTGATGATTTGCATCGCATTTGAGTTTGGCGGTTTCGATCGCATCTGGGTAAATTTGGCAATATGTATCGCGTCTGGGTACATCTAGCAACTTTGGTTGCGTCTGGTACATTTGGTATTTAACAGAGAATTCAAGTCAAGGTGTAGATTGTTAGGATATGACTTGAATTTGATTTGGGTTTGTTTGGTGTTTTGGACCTATTTTGTTTGGGTTTGGACTTTGTTTTGCCATTTTCCTTGTATGTTTGGGAAAGGTGTTTGGCTTTCTGTTTGGGATTATGATAAAAGTTCTATAAATACTCTTCACCACCCTAATATGTAGTAAGGTCAGTCGGGTTAGTTTGTTTGGTTTGTACGTTTGGAATTTGATTTGTAACCTATACTCTCCTCAAATCAGTGAAATTTGTTATCTCCTACCCGTGAATTAGCTAGCACACATTGTGTTAGTGAACCACGTTAAATTCGTGTTTGTTTGTGTTCATCTAGATTATCGATTGCACGATTTTGTTCTGACAGTTATTATTGGGTTAGTGACCTTAAACTCATATAATGTGTCATTTTTAACAGACTCATCCTTGTACATCGATCGATTGTTCATAACAAGTTACTGATCCATAGCCCATAGGTGTTGGTGACTAATTTCATCCATATTTTAGATAAGATCAATGTATGGTTAGTAATTAAGCATGTCATTGATGTCTCACTTTCATGATATGCACAATATCTTTTTTGTTTGTTTGTTTTGCTCCACTATTCGACACCCGATCTCACATCCACCACCAATTTTGATTTCACGTTTGTTAAGACTGAGTTTTATTAATGAGACCCATGTTGAGAGGTAAAACGCAGGATTCACAACATATATGTGAATCCCTGACATGTGAGTCATCAATAACATATACTTACCATTAGTAACCAAAATAGACCGAAATTTTAATACATGAATATGGACTTGTCATTAGTACTGTACAGTAGTAGTATTCGTTGGCAGTAGACTTGATAAACAATTCGCATTAGGAGTGAAGATAAGCAGCTTTTGCCCAAACTAGAGATAAACAATTCGCATTAGGAGGTTAATATACTAAATTAGTCTGTGTGATAAGCAATGCCATCTATCCTAATAGGCAGATGAGAACCATGCAGATGAGAACCATAGGTTTTTTTAAAAGGTTTCCTAACAACATGCTTCCTCGATCCAAGTAGACTGGATAATAAAAAAAACATCCAAGTGTTTGCGATGTTAGTTTCTGACTTTGACGTCAAACATCCACTTGATGACTTGGGAAATTGTGTACAGTACACTCTTGAATCGAAGATTCGTGGGGTTTAATGTGTGATTATAATAATATATATGTTACCTAGGAAAGAACTTAAGCTAGCTGACTAGGACATGACTCACCACCACCTCCAATCCTATGTTCCGCACTGTTCTAGGGGCTGCCTGAACTTATGGGATTGACTTTTCCTAAACTGAATAGACAATGAAGTTTGTTTCCTATGACGAAGTACTCAGGCGAGGGTAAATTTTGATTACCATGATATCTGACTCGATTATAACTCAGACGTCCGAGTTTTTCCGCCTAAGACCCCGAGAGAGAGGATAAATTCTAATTACCATAATCTATGATTTGATCACAACTCTGACTCTCCGAACGAGAGTAAACTTTGATTACCACAATCTATGACTCGATCATAGTTCCGACTCCGTCATAATTAACTCAAGACACACAACTCGGGTTCTAGCTTAAAACCATGATCATCAAACATTGGATTGGACCACACTTAAGGAGGGTGAAGCCAAGATAACGTAACAGACTAACAGTCACAATCTCCATGCCCTAGTGGAAAAGTGATGCACACCAGTCCAGTCTAGGAAAGCCAATACGAGTACTGAACCATTTCCTCTCAGAATTCTGGCTAGTTGAGTTGCAGCTAATTAATAATAATTAAGTGAAGTGCACACCATTACCTGAAGCTCACTACAAAATTGATGACTCACCTTGCACCTTGTCACACACGGGTTCAGGCCCCATGGCATGATGTGTTTCTAAATCTTTAATCATCTTTTCCTGCATACAACTAACAAAACACCTCGATATAATTACATTATCCAATTCCTTATCTCGTTAATAGAGAATCAAACTTTTGGGAGTGCTGTAACAAAAAAGTGCACTCTTTTCTCTCATTTTTGGCTCATTAGTAACAAAAGGCAGGCAGCTAGTCTATGTTAGTAGGTAACGTGGTTCACAACCGAGGGAAAAAGAAGAAATGTACCTTCAAATAACGCAACGATACTTCAGCATGAGTGCATGACAGAGTTTCCCAAGAAAATGAAATGCTCTAACAGTTGAGAACCACCTGTTGCCAGGGGGAGCAAGTCAGCTTGGTGCAAGTAGCGTTACTTGTCTTGGCTAAAGAAGGAAACAGTTATGCTAGGCTACCCGTGAAAAATCACTTGATCTAAATCTTTCTTCATAAATGTTGAGCCCTCCAATCGACCGTGAAATCTTCATCATCGTCACTGTCACTGGATGTGTCCTCATTGGTGGATCCCTTCTTGGCAACCTGAGAATCCCTGCCTTTGACACGTTTGGCTGACTTGGCAGCCATCAGCTCCATTTTCTTCCTCTTCAATTGTTCCACCTTTTGCATATAGACCCTGATATGCAAGGTATCGTGTGAGATAGAAGAGTACGAAGGTACAAGAAGGTTTTAAGACAAAAGAGCCAGCATTGAACTTGGGCAATTAATGAAATGAACTCACTTCTGCTCAACAGACTCGGCTTCTTCAATCTTTTCAGCAGCGTCGAACTGCAATTAGAGACATTGGACCATTTACAAGGGACGTTGAGGGGCTTAAAATTGTTAGTTTATTGTACATAATGACAATCTGAAGTGAACAGTTCTGACCTCCTCTTCCTCCAAGCGGTCATCAACCTCCCGCACGTCTTCTTGGATCAGTTTCTCAAATTCTTTATACTCATCACTGACAAGAATTAATATAAAAACTCAATATCAGACGGATAGTGTTGGCAACAAACAAGCAATACTTTCTACTTACATCCTTCTAGGAAAGAAAAACATCAAACACTAGTTAAAAGCAAACTCACTTAACATCAGGCTTGACAATCTTTATCCCACGAGCATGTAAATCAGCTTCCTTGTTGTCAAAGAAACCTTCAGGAAGAGACCCCTTCACCTGCTTGATTTCTGTATCAGTGGCATTTGTTTGTGTCTGTACATAAGCCCTACCTTCCTCAGCAGTTAGCTGTTGTGAACCACTAACAGTAGGTAAAGCTTCTGATTTATCTTCCACAAGAGACTCGACTTTCTTCGGTTTAAGAGAGCCACCCAACTTTGTTTGTGGATCTGAAAATGAATTTCGGATTTGTTTAAATCTCACCAACCTAATTTTATATAGAACCCAAATAATGTTTACAATCAGAAGAAATGACAGACGTCTCCAAAATTTGGTAAATACGACGCTCAAGTCACAGATAAAAAACTATGTCCAACAGGTAGCTCATAGTTCATCCATAAGAGCGGGTCAGATTTAGAGAACAAATCGAAAAGTTCAGTACAAGGGGTTAGCAGTACCCTCTTTCTTGCATTTAAATAAGAACTATAAGACAGCAACTGAATTTTGTTATAGATGGGAACTGTAGGATGTCTTAGGAAACCAGGCAAGGCATTATCTCCAATACCCTCGCTCATCAAATTTTCAGTGTATGAGTCTGTAATTAAGCGATTCTCAGTTCCAAGTTTGGGACAAAAATTTAAACATTCATTGGCTACTAGTAAAAGAATTCAAATACATTCATCTTGCTTCTCTAATATTCCACTAAACTTTATGTTAAGCAGAGAAGCTATAGTACCAGTTTTGTGTGCCTTGGTCCCATTATTGTCAAAAAAACCCGGAGGGAGTGCAGATGACGACTGTGGCTTTGACACTTTTGTTGGTGGCTCAGCTTGCACAGTAGCAGCATGCAACTCTGCATTGTTTGCGGATGCAGATCTGTTTGATTCAACACGAGGTACAGGCTCTGAATTGGTTGTGTCGGTCTTTCGAGCTGCATTAGCCTTCAGATTATCTATCGCCTGTTGTTTAATCACATTCCACCTAATCAATTTCAGTAACTAAGAAGAGACAACTGACATACTACACACTGATGATCCTTAATCTGGCAGTCATTTCATGCTGATGCCTATAGATAAAAGCCACTAAAAACTTTCTAGCAAGCCTAGTTACAGTATTCCATAACCGTACACCAGCACAATTAGACGCAAAGTCACATGGGGAAAACTGAGACATGACCTCACGATGTTTGCGAGAAGCTTGATGTGCATCCCACTGAGACTCCTTCAAAACAAGATTGCAAACCCTACAAACTGGTTGATCGGATTCATTATACCTGAGCAATAGAGCAAAACGAACCAGCTATAAGCACCAGGTAGCGCAACGAAAAGAAAAAGATGAGCAGAAGCAACGCTATACTCAACGCCAAAGTCTAAAATTCAGTCAAGGACCATTGACGACGATCCGAAACTAATACTGCTAAGCTGACCATTCAACAGTAACAATAACAATCCACGATAAACTACTAGGAAACTAGCGGCAACCGATCAAATTCTCCGGCATACCACAGCACCGGGCCAGAAACGTAGCAGCGACCATTCCTAGGGTTTCCTTTCTCCGCAGAGCGCAAAAGCGAAAAGTGAAGGAGATTTTCGGGTGGCGGGGTTACCTGACGAGAGGAGAATCGATTCGTTTGTCCTTCTTCTGAGCATTCAATTTAGCTCTGTAGAACGCCTTCTTCTTATCCATTGCTCTCTTCTATGCCGCAGGAGTTTCCGACTTCCACTGGCGGACGACCGAGCGGCACGAATTCTTTGAACTGGAAAGTGGAAATCAGCTTCGCCCGATAATCGCCTGGTCTCAGTCGCTCCCGCTTCAACTGGGCGAGTTCCTTTTCGCTTTTCTTTTTCCTTCTCAGGAAGGAGGCCCAGTTTGTGATACGCTTTCTTTGGACCCACTAACGCCCATTGGCTTTCCAGGAAGGCCCAGTGGATCGCCGTCTGGGTCCATTTTCTTCCTACATTCATCCAATTCCAGCCTTAATCGATCATCAAAGATCCAACTACCTCTTCTCATAGCATTACTAGTACAAGATGTAGGATTTTCAAAAGGCAAAACAGGCGGTAGACCATGGAAGTTGACACAAAATGGTCAAATGGAGTCTTCAGTTCAGTGAGTCATTCATCCTTTCTGGGGTCGTTGAGTAAATTTCAATTTTCCCAGTGTTTTACTTTTATCCCCCTTTCCAGCTCCGTTTTCTTTCCCATTTCCGATAAAAATATAATAATTCCCCCCCCCCCCCCCCCTTCATTATTTTGTGCCATAATTTCCAAAAGCCTTGATCTTGAAGAAGTTAATAAGGACCGGAGTGCGACTGAGAAGTTAACTAGCGAATCGCTTTATACAAAAGAACCCATCTTTTCCTTCGTCGTTTTCTTGACTTCTTCTCCTTCTTCTGCAACTCCTTTTTCCTTTGCTACTTTCTTCACAACGCCCAATAAAAATGTCTCTCTTCCGCAGACAAACATGCCGCCAATGCCATATTGTTTTAACTTTTAATTCTCTTCTTTAACAACAGATTCAACTAGCATTGAAGGAAACTCGCATTTCCACAGACCACAGGGTCTGGTCCTCGTCCACATTTCTTGTGGATTAGTATACACTATCCCGAAACCAGTTACAATCTTAACTTGCACACGCCAAGCAAGTCTATAAAGGCAGATAAAGCCGAGTCTTCACTACCTAAAAGGGAACCTAATTTTTAATCAAACTGGAATCAGTGACTTCACATGTGCCGTGTGAGGAAGAACGAACCCAGCTCTCCTCTCTTCAAATGAGTACTCGATTTCTTCAGCAACCGTCTCTTCAACCACTGACTTGAAACCACCAAAATGAACTGGCGCTGCTGGAGTCATGGCTGTTTGCATCGGTACTGACACCGTGGAGGGTGTCATGGCAGACAGTGGTAGTACCCTAGGAGTTCTGTTTTCTTCCTCAGCAAGGTAAGCAGTGGTTGTGGTAGTGGTCTTTGAAGGAGTCATTAACAACTGGTCATTCTTCTTGAATGCACATCCATGAGCTGCTCTGGCTGCCTCTTCTACCAAATTAGCTTTGGATGATTTTGTGGTAGAGATGGGCGAAAATGGCTTGCGCAGCAGCATTGCTGGATCTGGTTCTCGGCCATTTGCAGTGCCAAATGACTGAGCTTTCATGGGTAGACCAGCTATATCCAGACCTCTCCTACCTGCAAAAAATATTTTGAAGCAAAACTAATCTCAAATGATATGGTCTACCAGGTAAAACAAACAAACCAAGTAATACTGCATGCCGAAACTAGTAAACTAACTCTTACCATCACAACTATTGTTTAGAGTTAAGCTTTCAAAATGTTGATTTGCAAAGAACAGGCCATTTGACTGAATTAATGTTTTAAAAGGAGAGGACCTACTTCAACAACGAGAAAACTGTGAATGAAGAACCCAGGTGAAGATTTATGCTGAACCCGATGAAGATTGGTGAGCCGTTAGAAGTCGGTTTCACTAATATCATCTTCAGCAATGAGGAAGAAGTGAAAATGAAAACATGTTTAGTGAATAAAACCCAATTGATCAAACTTTTTCGCCCAAATATAACTTTTCCCAAGACTACTAACCAGCAGATAAGTTAGAGAACGTATCATCGTGATACTGACTTAGGGAGTCATTGTGGTTGTTGATCTTCTTGGCAGACCGGCAATTCAATGTTCTGCTAGAGAGGGTCTTGTCGAGTTTTGGAGTTTGTGGCATTGCTCCTCCAACGGACAGTCTTCGATTGGTTGCACCTCCTGTTGAAACTCGCGAGCCCTTTTTCATGCTTAGGTTCTTGGATGGACTTGGTTTTGATCCATAGAGAGCCTCTTGTTCTGCTATTAGTTGTCCCTGCAGCTTCTTTTGATCCTATAGTGGAAAAGCAATGCAAAGTTCCAAAAGTGATCAGCATAGTAAAGAAAATACAGCCTCACTATACACAATATTCAGCAGACACACTGTTGCAAAGAAATCCAGGGAATAAACTGTCAGATTCATACCCGCTGCCTACGTTTTTCTTCCTCTTTCTCTTGTTTTAGTATGCTGTACTCTTCGAGCATGGAAAGAAGGCGAATCTGAATGAAGAGCATTTGGGAAACAGATTAGCTATGACTAGCCACTGAGGAGGCAGTACTAGAATCAACCACCTTTGCGATATTGACTTCTATATATAGAACATAAGGAACATGGAACTTACACCATCATATAAGAATTCTATGCTCCTCTCTTTTTCCCATGCCATTGTTTTTGAAGCCAAAACCTCCACCATGCCTGCAGACAATGCACAGAGAAGTCACAAAATTGGGAAGGAGGCTATCTAAATTGTACAGCTGCCTGACACTGTACTGTCAACAAGATCTCTAACAAAAGTTTTGGAACAGAGCACTGTTCTGAATTGGTGTAACATTAGGAACTCTAATAAAAAAGTGTTTACCTGGAATTTTCGTGACTAAAGTACGAGCTTTCTCAGCACGCTTGAGAATTAAATGAGTGCCTCTTCCAGCATTGTATCTATTATCATCCTATACAACATAAACCGATGTAAGCAAGCGACCAAGGAAGAAAAGAAGAGTGAACAAGAAAGGAGCCAATTTGACACTTACCCTATTATATTCTTCAAGCCAGGATTCCTCCTCACATGCAGCTTTCCATTTCTCAACCTTGTCAAGAATTTCCTTCCTGCTAAAAGCTTCTTCCTTCACATTAGCCACTTGAAATTCAATCTGCTCCAAGAGACTTCCAGGGTCTACTTGTCCTGAATAAGATATGTTACAGACATTTTCTTTAGCATTTATATATAGATATGTATTTGAGACCCCTACTTGGGAGCCAGCTGGTTACCAGACTCTATGGCTTCAATTGCACAATCTATTGCTACATTTGCTTCGGGGACCATATGTGTCTTCTTACAGACTTCATCCAGCTCTGCCCTCTTTTTCAGAACTAGCTCCCTCATCTTGCTAACTTTCAACTCTTCCAATCGGGAGACTTCTGCTGCAACCTACATGTGTAAATTGTAATCATGTTTAGATATCTAGAACATCAAACAATACCAACAGAACAGACAAGAAAATTGTAAATTCTGAAACTCACAAAATTGAGGAAGTCCATAGAGAGGGTGTTTGGTTCAGTTATCTCATGTTCTGCAGCAGCTATATTGCATGTTACATTCTGAAATGCTTGCTGCTCTTCTATAGGGGTATCCATCAAGTTCCACAGCTCCAACATAGCAGTCGCAAGATCTTGAAGCTGCCAAAAAGAAATGGTATAGTTTCAGCTAACACAGTTCATCATTTGGCTGAAGTATACACAACAGACCTAAGTGACATTACCTTCTGCATTCTTTGTAATTTCACCTCTCGCAATCTATGAATTGCAGTTGCTAAACATTTGATGGATTCGTTACTTATTCTCTTTGATACATCGGCACTGCCGAATTGTGGATGAATCTCAGCAACTGTTTGCTCGAACTCCATACCAAGCACTACACAAAATGAGTTTATGGTATCTAGAGCCTCCTGAACCTGCTTCAAGCGATCATTCTGCAAAGGGACAGGTAAATCAGTAACCAGATAACATTGCATATAAGAACTTTATAACACACGGGAGCTCCTTTACCCACCTTCTCAGTTTGAAGTGCATGGAGCTTTCTGTGCAACTCTTCCAGCTTCCTCAGGGACAAGTCACTTTCATCTACAGAAGCACCATCAGCTATTTCATTTATTTCATTTGAAATGTGCTGGATCTCTTCAAGAACTTGAAGAAACTGATTTCTTCTGTCAACCTTCCGCTTACGCATCTCCTCAAGTTGTGGGAGAATTGTTCCCAGTTCTGCCTTCAGGCTTCCAGTGCTTTGATCAGCCTGCAATCATTTACAAATGGAGAATAAATAAATTCAATTTAATATCTTGATTTATGCAAGCAATAAGAACAATGCTGAAATAACAGAATGACATTAAAGCAAGAAGAGAAAAGTGTAAAGACTGCTCAGGCATAATACTTGAGAAAGTAGCAGCCATAATACTTGAGAAAGTAGTTTGCATATGAATAGCTTTTTCAAGAAAATAGCAGAAAGAAAAATACAGATTAGATTGAGAAATAATCCACTGTTCCTTCATTCTAACCTGCCTAATGTGTACTGGTCGCTCTCCCATTGAAGAACATATTGCTGCAAGCTCAGCTTCGGAGTCAGCAATTGCCTGTCTTAGCTGAGCTCTATTCCGGTTTGCCTTATCCACCTTTCTTCTGTATACTTCGAGACATTCTTGCTCAAGTTCATATAGCATCTTATCCCGATCGGTATCAGACTCGCCAACTTCATCCCAGATGATCTGATTGTTGGCATGAATCAATAAAGCAATAAATTCCTTGACTATACGTACACAAAAGCGAGCAACAGTGAACAGGAGACCACTGATTCAATCATGAGAGTTTACAAACCTGCAACTCGTTTAAAAGGGATCCACAAGTTGTCTCAGCCTGACCTAACGGACCATTCTTGACAACTGACATTTTGTGGACCTATAACTGCCAATCAACAACCAAGCAACGAAATACTAGACATGTTTAGTTTATGATGATCAGAGTGATTAACAGAATAAGCTTCTATACCCCTATGAGGCATATTATCACCCAAAAATATGCAACAAGCTATGCACTGTGGCTATTTTTTCACAGGACAATATAAATATTGAGCATAAACCTCCAGACCAATTACGCAAGGTGAAAATCAGCTAAACTGTAGAAGCAAGTTTCATGGAGCTATGACAAACCAGGATGAGATTTCCACAATGGAGCCAATTTAGGTAGTTCGTCCGGAAAAAAAAAACGGCTAAATTCGTCATAAATTATGGCAAAGCTTATACAACTAAGAACATATTTGATCCACCTTACACCAAAAAAAAAACTCCCGGTCACCACAATTCCACCATAGCTATTGTTATCGAAGAGAGAACTAGAGCTTATAACCCTGGATGAATTCAGCCACGGAAACTGTAGCCAAAACCCCACCATGCTAGGAACAAGTTCTCGAGATCGTTAAAGAGGAAACTCAGCCCTAATTGACGCTCGCTAGTTCCAGTCCTTCCCATAACCAGAAATTACATCAAATTCAATCCGGACAGCTCCAAAAATGGGAACAAAATCAAACCCGCCCAACTGCTAACCATCAAACATGGCAAGTTCATAAAATACCCTCACAAATCCGAACCTACATAACGTAGAACAAAGAACCTACCAAATAATCAAGCTACAATTTGTTTCTAAATTGAGCTCCACCCTTAAGCCTAATCCATACAACAGCCAGAAAAAGCAACAACACAGAGAAAATTGGAGGGAAACCTGATATCAGCCCAGTTCATAGCTCTCCACATTTTCCTCCGTTAAGGTTAAAACAGAAACAACAAAAAGGGAGGAAGTACATCGTCTCAGGTACCTGGAAAACAGAACAAATCACAGGCGGAGAAGCCGCGGTGGAGGGGGGTGGAATGTCGACGGCCGGCGATGCAGGAAACTTTTCTCGGGAAAATTATCAAGCCTGGGAAAATTTTCGATTCTCTCTTGGAGGGAAGGAGATGGGTGTAGATTTTTTTGGCTGCCTTTTGAATCTTCGGGAGGAGGGGCGAGTAATGAGGGAGGGTTTCGCCTGTTTCAGGTTTTTTTTTTTTAATTAATTAAGCCGAATAAAGGAGCGTTTTGAGGAAAAAAGGCGCTCTTCGCTCCATCTCAAATTAATAATATTAATTTTTTATTTTATAATAAATAGATGGATCCGATTTGAAATTCAAATTGCCTTTTGTGCAGTGAATTAATCATCTCCAGCCGTCCATCTTTTGCTTGTCTCCCGGCAACGGAGGAGATTGAATAACGGGATCTGATAGGAAAGAGCTGAAAAATGTCAGCGGCTAAATTGGATCGAATCAAATCTATAAATGGGCCTGATTTCAAGGTCCAGCCCACAATGCTTGCATGGTACGGAAAAAAGAAGAAAGCTCTATAAGTGGTACTGTGGTAGTTACTAGTCTACACATAATATAATACGCCGAAGAGAAAAACGGGAGTTCCATTTCAAATTTCCTGCAATGAGAGTGAAAGTAGGAAGGACATTTTGGTCTTCACAATTACTTTTTTTTATTCATTAAAAAGACACATATTGGGATTCGAACCATGACCATTTTAAAAAAAAGCAAGGATAATAACCAATCACACTAAGCACATTTGTTGTATCTTTTTAAATTAAAAACATATAATAGCAGGGAGGAAAAAAACCTTTTCCCCATTTCAAATTTCCTGCTCCATGAGCGTTTGTAGGAAGGGTAGATAGGGAGTGTCAATTTTTTTTCTCTCCTCTGTGGAACGGGCCAACTTACCGTACACATGTGAATTTAAACGGGTCCAGGAGTGTCAATTTTTTTTCTTTAAGCCCTTTTATTTCTCCGTGGTGACAAATATATATGAAAAGGTAAAAATAATACTCCTTTTTATTGTTAAAAATAAAACATTTAACAATAAACTAATGCATGGTATCTAATGGGCTAACCGCCAACCATAAAATAAAAGAGTTGAATGTGCCTGACCTACATGGGATTTGGCCATCAAGTAAAATAAATGAACATCATTGGTTTGTCATTCTAAAATAAGCTAATTTCTCTGACATAATATATATTATGCTATTATTTTATATCTTAGTGGCTAAAATATAATGTATTTTAAAGTTATTCAATGGTTCAACCTCGAACAACACAATTAGTCCAATTTTTATCATTTCAAATATATATTTTATAATTATTTGATATCATAATGATCAAATTATAGTGTATTTTATAGGGAATCGTTTGGTATTTTTTAGTAAAAAATTAAACATAAAGATCTATTTGGTTATTTTAAACATTATAACGATCCTAAACATTTTCAGTTCCTTTTGAATTTCTATGGTTTTATTCCCGAATAAGTGATGTGCAAATGGCGAATTGTAGTCGTCTCTTTTCTTTCACTATTTTTTATTTTCAAATAGAAAGTTTAAAAGTAAAGAATAATTAGAATTTGGCATGGGTCGTCAAACAGGCTGAATTTCAAGTTTTGGCCCGTTTGTTTTATGCATTGCAAATTTATTAGCATTTTGATGGAAATGGCTTGGAAAAAAGACATATAAGTTGTACCTTTGCAGAAATGTCCTCAAATGTTTTAATGCTTTGTGAATCAGGTTCCGTGACTTTTGTGATGGTGTATGTGCTTGACAATTGCTCGATGTTGTAACTGCTTAATTTGAGAGTAAATCTTTTGATTTTCCCTATGAGTTGTGATACCAGTTCTGGTGGTTGCAGCATGTTGTCGTTGTTGGCCTGTAAAAGTTGTTCCGCCGTGGTGCTAAATACCTTTCTTTCCTTTTTAACAAATTGTGTAGTAGTGCTATGAAACAGACCACCCATGAACGCTACGCTTATTATGGTATGTTCTTACTTCCGGTGGTGAGAAATTGTGAATTGAGAATCATATTTGCCTACCGCACTGTGTCTGGCTGGTGGCTGCTTACTGTGCTCTCTAGAGTTATGAAACAGACTACCCATTAACGTTTCCCTTAAGAGTACATAACTTTTGCGAAAAACCAAATTTAGGCAATCAAAGGTGGTGGATGTGTGATGATTTTTTATGGCTTAATTGTTTGTGAATTGGATATCTGATCTTTGTATGATTGGAGGGGATGTTTGCTTAATAGAATAATCCATTTTAATTCATGTTTATTTTTAACATGAACTTTAGTAACTCAAAACCTTTGAGACACATATCACCTACTGCATTGTATCATTTTGCCTGGGTGCTTGCTGTGTTGTCAAACTTCTTTGTTGCTGGTGCTGCTTTTACACTAACAGGGGAGTTAAAAACCCATAAATGTTTCCGTTTGACACAAACAGGAGAACTTGCTTCTAAATCGTGCACTAAAGATGATTGGAGGAAACATCTCTATTGCAGTTGATATACTAGAGACCAGAACAAAAGCAATGTATAGCATCAAAACCAACCATCTGAACTATTAGCATTGTTGCTTTACTATTTTTTCGTGGTTGAGTCTCCTTCAAAAAATTTAGTTTGAATTTAGAAAATTTTGCTTCTGCAGTCCTGTCTTGCCACCAACGCGTTCAGTAGATGGAGATGGCAGAGGCGAAGGCTATTTTTGTGTTGTTGTTGCTGGTTTAGGGATCAGTTTGTGAAGAAGAGGGAGAAGAGAGAGGGAAAGGGAAAGGGAAATGCAGGAGAGGGGGGTAACTCTTTTCTTTGACAAAAATGGAGTGAAGAAAGGAATTATGATCACTAAGGATATGGTTATCTTACATAACGGTCTCTATTCTGTTTGAATTGAGCTTGGGAGGCAGTGATAAGGACGAGCTGCAATCAATTCATAGTGAGAAGAGAGCTATGAACTGTGATCATGTCTTATTTCAAGTTAGAAGGTAGTTTCAGTATAAGGATTATTTAATTTGACAAGTTGTTTCGTCCATGTTCTTGGTAGTTTCAGTGCCATTCTAGCCATTGTTTAGTTTGTAATTTTTGAGAATTGATGTGCGAGTAATGACTTTCACTTAGCTTCAACTATTATGTGTGTATTTATTGGCATGTGATAGAAATCTCTTTTCATTTTCTTTGAATTCAGTTTCATACTCTAATTGTATCATTTGTACATAGGCAAATCATGCTCGAGATGACAACTCGCTGATAAGGCTGGTGCAAGGAACGAAGCCATCATTAGAATTCATACCGACAACGGGGAGGGATGCACAGGACTAATTCAATGATGATTGATGATGGTATAATAAAAACTGCAGTCTGCATCAACACCAATTTCTAGGCCTAAGTAAAGTTATTCAACCCAGAACTATGCTTAGCGCTAAAAATTTCCCTCACCCAACCTTGATCCTGTTTGACCCACTTCTGAAGAGTCAAGATATACGAATATGACTAATCCTCTCCGTTCGTATTTTCTTATTGACTCTTTCTGACCCTTTAGGTTGGGGCGGGTCGGGAAGAATCGAATTAGTGGGTCGGTTCTAATCAAGTGGAATCCCAATCCCTTCACTCTCACTTGCTTTCTCTCCTATTCCACAAGTGGGTAACATACAGTAATCCGGCCAACGGGCCGGGTAATAGGCTAGTTTTTTTTTATATATAGGAAGCTGGTAGAGATTTTATTGCTTAAGCATCTAGATTACAATCCACTTCCAACAGCGGTAGTAAAGGTAGAGGGGGCCTCTCTTCCCAAAATTCATGGGTATCTCATCTACACCCAAAGTGGGTCATAGCATGGGCTACTGCATTACATTCTCTCCTAACAAAACTCCATTTGATCTGGCCCAAAAGATGGGCCTGGCCCTAATTTCTGCACTGAGTTCCCCTTCTTCCGTCAGGGCATCCACGTCACCATTGAGCTTTGAGATGGCCTCCAAACAGTCTGACTCTATCTCCACCGTCGCAAAACCCTTCATTTCCACTACTTCCAATGCGAAATCGATGGCCTGGAGCTCGGCAATTTCTGGCCTCCACTGCCTCTGATCCCGGCGAACCGCTGCAATCAAGCATAGTTCGTTCCAGTCCCTCATGACCACCCCAGCTCCAGTTCCTTCTCCCTCAAAGACGGTCGCATCAACATTTATTTTCACAGTGCCCGCCGGCGGTATCTTCCATTTCACAGGTACAGCTTCCCTCTTCCCTCCTCCTTGTGCCTGGCAGATAGGAATTCTTCATGATAGGATAGGGCCTTTCCCATGATTTCCCACTCTTCCGCCTTCTTCTTGTTGAACAAATGATTATTTCGTTCGTTCCAGAGATTCCATAGAATCATCGTGAATTTTGCTTGGTGTTCCTCTTCGATTTCCTCTGATACTTCGCAGAACCATGATGTGCATGATAGATTTCCCCGTTTCTCGAATATAGGCCTGAATTCGGTAGGTTCCCAGACTCGTCTTGCCCACGCGCATTCCGAAAAATGTGCTCCTAGGTTTCTTCCATATTGCAAAATGGGCATCCTTCTTTCTTTTTTCTATATTCTTCCCTGTTGGTAGAATATTCTGTAGAAATCACCACAAGAACATCCTTACCTTAGGTGGAACCGGTAGTTCCCATGCTTTCCTCCAATTCACAGGGTCATAAACCTCACCTTGCTCTGAGTCTGTTCTCTCCAGCTTCAGCCTCTGTCTCCACGCCCAATATCCAGAATTTGTTGTGTAATGGCCTCTTCTCTCAAGACTCCACACCTGCTTGTCCGGTTGAGGTACCCTAGGGAGTGGAATTGCTTTAATTCTTTCCGTGTCAGTTGGGTTGAAGTGTTGTTGTAACACGTTGTCCCTCCATTGTCTGGTTGTGGGGTCGATAAGGCATGACACCCGAGCTTCAATTCCCAGATTGGTAACTGGTGAGACTATCTGGTATCCATCTTCCTCAGCATTTGGTATCCATTTGTCTCCCCAGATCCCCACTTGAGTCTCATTCCCAATTCTCCATCGTATCCCATTCCTTACCAGTTCCTTTGTCGCCATTATACTTCTCCACACATAGCTTGGATTATAGCCAACTCTAGCTTGGAGGATATCTGTATTTGGGTAATACTTGGCCTTTAGAACTCGGGCTACTAGGGAATCTGGGTTTTGCATAAGATTACAGATCTGTTTCCCTAGTAGGATGAGGTTAAAGGTCTTAAGATCCCTAAAACCCAGTCCACGTGCATCTTTTGGCTCGCATAGTTTGTCCCAGGATCTCCATGGTATCCTCCTCTCCTCCTTCTTTTGACCCCACCAAAAGTTCAACATTACACTCTTGATTTCTTCCTGCACTACATCAGGCACTAGAAAGACAGACATAGTATAGGTTGCCTGAGCCTGGGCTACTGCCTTAATTAGGACTTCTTTGCCTGCATTGGATAAGCTCTTGTTCTTCCACATTTTGATTTTCTTCCGAACTCTATTCACCAATACTCCAAAAACTGATTTCTTTTCCCGCCCTATGGTAACCAGAAGTGGTAGTTACTAGTTAGCACCATGCCACCATCAAAGGCATTATCCAAAGTTGCAATTGATTGCTTACTCTCAAATCGTTGGAATCCAAGTAGGGCTTGGTGGGTAAATTTGGTTTTTCAATTCATTGTATTTGCCGTGGAAATAGATAAATAGATTGAATTTAGGAATAAATAGATTTGTAGATTGGATTCATGGATGTAATGACATTTTAAATTTGGACCATTATGAAAGCGTTGAAATATTTAGGAAATAAATTATAATTACAAAAATATTTAGGTATCAAAATATAATTGTTACTAATATTTTCATTAGAAAATTGAAGTTTAGTTTATGTATCGAATTGTAAAATTATAAAATATAGAGATACTAACCTGTAAATTTTCAATAATATTTCAATCCAATTCATTGGATTTGAATTTAATGAATATGGTTAATAAAAAATTGAACTGATAGATCATATTGGATTCAAATTGTCACCTAGTTAGTTATTACATCTTTATTCCTTTTTTCGTTTTCTTTCCGTACAATGGCTTGAGTTTTCCAAGTTTGTGTTGCGGTCATGGTGATGCTTTTAGTAGGATGGTGATAGATGGTGGGAGAGAACGACAGATGGTGATTATATATTTTCATACTATCATAATATACTCTTTTCATAGTACCATGATGGTAATATTTTATGTTAGAAAAGCTTCGAATTTGTTAGAAAATAGAAATACATCAAACTGGATACTATTTTGTAAGATACAATTAATCGCATTTAAAAAAGAAATAAAAATACAGTCCACTATATTATATTTTGATGACTACTATTCGCGACGACTTTGATTGTCCGTCCCCATAAATCTAGCAGTACTTCAGACTCGTGACAAAATCGTACCTCTCGTACCGAACACAACACATCTCCGACGATGCCTGAGCTCCGACCCTGTCACGGCAGCGGTCTTGTACGAACTCGCCCGCCTGCAACAAACACTCGTAGCATTCTGTACTGTTGATATGACTTGAATCGGACTATCAGCCGCTACGACTGGTAATCGGGGGTCTCGCTGCCCGGTCAGCGAGTGGGGTCCAGGGGCAACGCCCCCGGCCCACGGTGTATGGGCTCAATGTTATTTGGGTTCGGGTTCTGGGCCTGGTCTGTAACCGTTTCCTTTACCAGATTGGATTAGGTTTAGACCCACATGGAGAAGTACTATAAATACTTCTCATACTCCTCTGTAATCTGTAATCTCCTCGATATAGTGAAACTGGCTTTCTCTCGCCCGTGGACGTAGCTAACACACATCGTGTTAGTGAACCACGTAAATCGTGTGTCGTGTTTTCGATTCTCGTTTTCGTATTCTTGCTTTGTCGATTCCTGCGATTTCCCGATCCGTAACAGCGCGTTTATAACATGTACCGATGTAGCCTGGGCCGCAAGACGCGTAGCTGAAGAGCTCAATATCTGACGAATGATCACGGCTGTAACGTCTTTGGTAGCAGACGCCGGCCCTGCCGCCGGGAAACCGATGGGCGAACTCGTTAGTGATGTCGGTCAGTACGGACGGCTGGACGCGCGACGAACCGATAGGCAAGCTGTCTTCGTTGCAGAGGTGGTTAAAGGAGTCGTCATACGTTCCCCCAGCAGGAAGGCATACTTGATGATGATCGTTTAGATCTTCGGTGACGGCGAAAGCAAAGCTTTTAGTGACGAAGAACCCGGCCGCCGACGTAATTGCCACAATCATGAGAAGTTGGACCTCGAAGCGATTCCGAGCCATTGATGCTCTATATATATATATATGTACCTAACGACGGCACTATGTATATATATTTTCCCTGATACATGAAAGTCTTGAATGATTAATTGTATCCAACTGAAAGGCATCTTTTGGAAGAATTGTGGCCGGCCAACACAAAGTTAGGTGGCCGGCCGTGGTATCAACTTTTTGTGAGGATTTTGATTAAACGAGGGCTGTTCATCACCAGCAAGTGAAAAGAAAGAGTATGTCACGTAACATTTACTATTACTATATAACTAATTAAACTTAGGAAGAGGCTAGCTAGGAGAGTAAGGAAGAAGTGTAACTGGGTGGGATTTATGGCCAATATTATTATTACTATCAATATAATCCTCTAATCCTTCTGTAATGTAATGCGCCAATTCAGTCCATCGATCGTAATCATTGATTATGATCTTTCACAGGCAGGGGATGTGATTACTGTTTGAGGAAAATAAACTCTAGTGTAGGTTACCGAGTGATTATAATAAAGTTATATATACATGATTTTGTCTGCAATACTAGTCACTTTTTTTATACATTCACCGCACTCTTTATGAGAAGGGTGAAACAACGTCAATTATCATTTGCGATATGATGGACAATAAAAAAATATTAATTTGAAGAAAAATCATTCGAGATTTACTTTGATTTGAAAAATTTAGGGTTAGTGATTTTGGATTAAGATTTATAATTTGGGAATTTATGGCTAATTAAGATTCAAAAATGAAGGTTGAGGACTTAGAGTAATGTATTAATTAGATATAATCTTATGTTATATTATCATATTATATTTTTTGTACCAAAAATATCATATTAGACTTTCTATCAATTAATTTCAAAATCTAATTTCTTATTATTAAGTATTAACATAGTGACACATAAACAAAGTCAAAGAATTCACACAAATTAAATAAATATCGTTTTTACGTGTGAATGGAGCAATGTAGACCATTTAATCTCAACTCTCAAGAGATTAGATCTTAGATTCATGTGCTCAAGTTGGTTTTTCTTTGCATGACCATTGGGGCGAGATAGCATGACTATCCCTAAAAGGGGTTGGAAAAATGGCACCCCCTATTAATTATAAGATTTTAAGGTAATCAATTTGTATTGCATTTAATTATCTGTCTGAATTAAAAACTCATATTAATTACTTTCCTTTTTCAGTGCAATGGTAGTTGTACCAATACAATGATATATGTGTACAAGTGCAGTGATAGTTGTATCAGTGCAATGCTAGTTCAAAAAAAGGAATGTAAATAATATGAATTCAGTGTACAGGTGCAATGATAGTTGTATCAGTGCAATGATAGTTAAAAAAAAAGAATGTAATTAATATGAGTTTTTAATTCCCAAAGATTATTAAATACAACATGAATTTAATACAAAAAATAACTATAATTAATAGGGGTGTCATTTTTCCAACCTTAGAAGAGTTAGCAAGCTAACCGATCCCATCACCATCTACAACTATCCTTTTGCACTAAAACAAAAGGGGAAGGTTTGATGACGGACAGCGTATGTCGTCTCCAAAAGTTGGAAATGTTTTCACTATGGACTTTTGGCAACAATTTTATAGGTTAAATATCTATGGATGTCAATGGTATACATGTAGTTAAGAAAATTGATATATTGTGGTTTACGATTGTTTGATTTTTTTATATAATTATTGTAATATATTTAAATAAGTGGCAATTCTGTAGTGCCGTCACTGTACCGATGCCGTCAGAATTTTCTGCCCGGTTCAAATAATTTTATTAATAAATTAATAAAACCAGAAAAAAGTTAAAAAAAGAGGCAGGCAATGGGTCTCTTCCGCTTCCACTCTTTTATACTTTTCTCCGAACTTTCATAGTGAAGTTCCTCCGTCAAAGTCTCACCAGCATGCAATCCACCACTATCATCGATGTTGTCGCTGGTCGACCATCACCACCAATATCTCGAACCTCTCATAAATCGAAATAACTACCTTCATCCTCCCTCATGTTGCCGCCTTGTAATCGCCAATAGCTTCTCCGCAGCAAAAATCCACCACCACTGTTGACGTCGCCGTCGACCTGTCACCACCCAGATCCCAAACCCAGTCAGTCGAAATCACCATCGTCATCAGCCCCTCTAGCACCATCCGGTCATCTACAAAGAATTATTGGGGTTTTCATTTTTTTTAGGTTTGATTGGGTTTTCGTTGAATAAGAAAAATAATAATTATATTAAAAACTTAGAATTAATAGCAGGTTCAACCAAATATAAAAGTTCAACCATTTTGGTAAGTACTAAGTAGCGATTATTAATCAACGGCCCTTATTAATATGCAACCAATCCAATGGCCAAGAAACAGCCGGCATTAGTGCCGTGACGGTACTATAGAATCCGCCTTAAATAAGTTGCATTATTGTTTAGTTGGAATATTATTTTTGTTCTTAGTTTTTAATATAAATAAATAGCACGTAGAAATCAGAGAAATACTTGAAAAAGACTTCTAGCAATCTCAAGCAAACCATCTCATCAATATAATTTCACATAAAATGGTTGATCTAATTAATGATAATACATAAAATAGTAACAAACACCATAACACGTTTTACTGCATAAGATATCAATCTCAAACAACTATTAATTAATGATAAGTGTGAGTTGTCTCATAAATAACCGTTGGTCGAAGTATGCTTTTCAGGAGCACGATTTACAACATAAGTTGTGATTGATAGCAGATGAGATCGGTGATGATTATTGCTGGACTTGTACAGCCAAGTAGTAGTTGTGCTCTCTTTTAGGATCTCTTTTTGTTTCCTGATCTACCATTTCTCAGGGCGCTGCTTTCACCCTCGCTTTTCCTTTGTAATTGTTGTGGTCGTCCCTTTGTAATTTGACATTTTAATAAAACGCTATCGCATTTATAAAAAAAAACACCATAACACAGCTTCAAACTTTAGATGCGACATGCACCCATAACATGCTTGACTTAGTCAGTAGCGTTCCAAGCAACCCCTCACATGCTACAACATTCACTATAGGAGGTATATATATGTTGAATGAAGGTTGAATGGCTCGAACCTTGGTTGGCAACAACAGTAATTAAGGAGCTCCTACTACAAGAAGACTGCAAAACTCTTTTAGGTTTGCAGGCCAGCTCCAAGGACTGGAGAATACAATAAAGGAGGCTGACTTAGCTTCTACCTAGAACAAACATTCAGTTCAAACCAAAAGCTTGATGAAATTGCCGATGACCATCGTCACTTACAAAAATTTTCCGTGTCATATGTAACAACCCAAGCCAACTATAAATAGATAGAACCACCTGTTATTGAGGCATCTTTGACCAATTGAGACTCTGTTAATTACTTTCCCCTTTTAACGCCGTAGCTTTAGCTCCGTAGAACAACTAGCTTTTCCTCCATTCTTCCTCCTCTCTGTATCATCTCCATTCTTCCATTCCTTCGCCAGATTAATCCAATAAAGATCCTTACAAGTGGTATCAGAAGCCTATCATCTGGCTATGACAATGCACACTTCACGAATCGTAGACTTGGAGACACAAATGGGGGCCATTCGGTTACAGATGGATTTCCAGCATCAAGATCTGAAGGGCGTCATTGCTGCTCTCGCGACTTCAACGAAGGAGAGCATCGCCGCCCTCACTGCTTCTTTGATGCGAACTCAGGAGACATTGACGCTTCCCTCATCACTGCGTAACAATTACGATCAACGCCCTGATCATCTGCACTTCCGGCATCAGCCGCGTCGGCCGTCAATTGTGGATCCCTATCCTCGTCGCGAGTTGCCCTATTTCTCTAGCTCGGATCCTCAGGTGTGGGTGAGCAAATGTAACGAAATCTTCATGTTGTACTCAATTCTGGAAGATCAGAAGGTCGATTTGATTTCGTACTATCTGGAAGGTCGAGCTCACACATGGTTTGAAGGCTGGTCTTCCCGTCGTTTTCCTTTGCTTTGGGGTAATTTTGTCGACGGGTTGCTTCGTTGGTTTGGGAGTCAAGTGCAGACGAATGTCATCGCGACGTGCAATCAGCTCCAGTAGACATTGTACCTCCCTTCGCTGATCTCCGAGCAAACTGGGTTTGTGGGCGACTCCCAGCCACTGCGTGGTGTTCCAGAACAACTTGCTAGCAAACTCGGCATCAACGGCTAATCTCACGGTATTTCCACCTCCACTCTGCCGTTGAAATTTTCTTCTATCCATACTGTTAGAATATGACTTGAATTTGATTTGGGTTTGTTTGGTGTTTTGGGCCTATTTTGTTTGGGTTTGTGTTTGGGCTTTGTTTTGGCCTTTTCCTTGTAGGTTTGGAAAAGGTGTTTGGTTTTCTGTTTGGGATTAGGAGAAGAGTTCTATAAATACTATTCACCACCCTAATTTGTTGTGAGGTTAGTCAGGTTAATTTGTTTGGTTTGTCCGTTCCGGAATTTGGTTTATAACCTGTACTCTCCTCAAATCAGTGAAATTTGTTCTCCCCTGCCCGTGGAGTAGCTAGCACACATTGTGTTAGTGAACCACATTAAATTTGTGTTCGTTTGTGTTGATCTGGATTATCGATTGCACGCTTCTGTTCTGACAAGTGGTATCAGAGCCTGGTTGATCTTTGGGTTATTTGAAAATGTCTTGGCGAATTTTTGGGATCACGCTCCGCGGTTGATTTGGATTATTTGAAACAGTGTCCTTTGCTGTTGGGATCGCCCTACTGGTTGGCGGATTGGTCATTCTTCTCTTCGGCTTCGACTTGTGGCTCTTTAATTTTGGAGAGTTGTTTGAATATTTAGTGCAAGATTAATTGCCGAGAAGTAGTTGGAGGAATTTTGCTTTTGTGGTTTGAGCTTTGGTATTTTGGAGCAAGTTAATTGTGAGCTCATTAATTAACTTCTTTTTTTTCGGAGTTACAATTTTGATGCACCACACGTGAGAGGAGTTAGTTTCCTCTAGTTGTCCAGGTTTGATGGAGCTTCCTTGGTGTTCGCGATTTGTAGTGAGCAAATTTTGGTTCTCTTGTGGTAGTTTTGTTTTCGAGCTACTTGGAATTTGAAAATTGGGTTGGAAATTCTGCTGTTTAGCCAGCCGTTTGTGTTGGAATAGTTTGGTCGGGGGTTAGGGTTTTTTCGATCATCAAGATGTTTGTTCTAGATTTAAAGATTGAGAAGTCGATTTGGAGCTGCAGGTTTGGAGTTGGAAGTAAATCTGATGTTGGTGTTATCGATGGAAATAACACCAAGTTGGTTATGCATGCCAAGTCCCAACAAGGGTTGGACTTGCTGCATGTTTTGATTTATTGATCGCCCTTAGGGGCATTTGGAGGCAGGGGAGATTCTGGCACATTTGGAGATTAGAAGAGTTTGGTGTTTAGAAATTTTGGTTGAATTTGAGTTTGGCGATTTGCATCGCGTTTGAGTTTGGTGATTTCGATCACATCTGGTACATCTGGCAACTTTGGTTGCGTCTGGTACATCTGGCAACTTTGGTTGTGTCTGGTACATCTGGTATTTGAGAGAGAATTCAAGTCAAGATGGAGATTGTTAGAATATGACTTGAATTTGATTTGGGTTTGTTTGGTATTTTGGGCCTATTTTGTTTGGGTTTGTGTTTGGGCTTTGTTTTGGCCTTTTCCTTGTAGGTTTGGAAAAGGTGTTTAGTTTTCTGTTTGGGATTAGGAGAAGAAATCTATAAATACTCTTCACCACCCTAATTTGTTGTAAGGTCAGTCAGGTTAATTTGTTTGGTTTGTCTGTTCCGGAATTTGGTTTGTAACCTGTACTCTCCTCAAATCAGTGAAATTTGTTCTCTCCTGCCCGTGTATTAGCTAGCACACATTGTGTTAATGAACCACGTTAAATTTGTGTTCGTTTGTGTTGATCTGGATTATCGATTGCACGCTTCTGTTCTGACACATACAGCTCGCTTGGGAGAGGATGCCATCGTGGCTTGCAAAGTGCAGAAGGAATCTCAAATTAGTGATTACTTAGGTTCGGATGGTGAGACAGTGGCTGTGACTGTTGAATCTCTTCTTCCTCCAAGCCTGGTTGGTGGGAATGGTGCTCTACTTGCTGAAAAGAAACATATACCTCTTGCTACAACTTACCCAACTGAACATAAACATGTATTGTTGATGCAACGGCCTCAAACTATGGCAATCACAAATCAAGTTCCAATAGTTGGGAAAGTGTTGTCAGCAGGAACAACAGGTTTTCTTCAGCAGCCTCAAGACATTGTTGTGGATAAAGGCGGGTCATTTTATTATGAGTTTCATGGTGTTGGGACTGAAATCTCAACCACGACTGGTTATGTGTATGAAGGGGGTAGGTTCGATAGTTTCTTTGTGTTGGTGGAATCAGGGAGAGGTACTGGCTTTGACTTCAAAGAGCCCTACAAGGAGTTGGGTTGGACTGTGGTTCTTTCTTATGGAAGAGTGGGAAACCTTATTCTGCAGCTAGCAACCAAGCAGTACTGTTGTTTGGGAATGCTCCTATGTCAAAGGTTATACTAGTGTTGACGGTGATGGCTCGACGAGGCACTTATCGGGTAATCTGTAGCTTGGAGAAGTCTGTTCAAGATCCTTGAGACAAGAACATTTCAGCAGGTCAAGCTTACTGCAAGTCTGCAACAGCCTATGATGAGTTCTAAGTTCTTCCCAATGAGCAGTTGCCAATGAGCAGTTAGAAGGGTGGAGTATGGGTGGATCATCAATTTTTGAGAAGGACAGGAGCTGGTTTTCAGCTTAGTTTCCAGCTTGAGGCAATTTCCAGTTTTACCAACTTTGTTTCAGCTTAAGGTCAAGCTGTGTTTGAAGGAAATGTGTTTTGTAACAGTCCAAGCCAGCTATAAATAGCTAGATCCACCTGTTATTGAGGCATCTTTTGGTCAATTGAGACTCTGTTAGTTACTTTCCTCTTTTTACGCCGTAGCTTTAGCTCTGTAGAACAACTAGATTTTCCTTCATTCTTCCTCCTCTATGTATCATCTCCATTCCTCTCTGATACCACTTGTAAGGATCTTTGTTAATGGATCCGACGAAGAAATGGCGAAGAAGAAAAAGATACAAAGGGAAAGAAGAGTTCTGATTATCTAGCTATCTACAAATTGGGAAAGTAGCAATTATGTTTACAGAGTGATCAAAAGATAACCAGTCACAAAGGGTCTCTTCCTATTTATACATTGGTTCTTTACACGTCACTTGCCAGCTAAAGCTGGGTTGTTACATCATACCTAAAACAACAGTTCTCCGACGCGATTGAGCTCCGACAATAGTTCTCTCGTATAATTCCAGCCGCTTGCTTGAAACAATCGTCGCACGTGGCACGATCATATCCGCAAGACGAATAGTGGTACATCCATATCGAGAACGTACAGGTGCGGTCGGGGAACTTACTCCGGTACATTTGCCGAGCTCGTATACTTGGTGATACCATACAAAACCGCTTCCTGAACCACCTCGTCGCCGGTAGTAAAGAATTCTTTGTCACTGCAACTGTAGGCGTATTGGCCATTTTCTTCGCGCGAAAGGCATACTTGTTGTGGTCCAGTTTCATCACCGGCGACCACGCAGTTTGCATTAGTGACGTCGCTGGAGAAGCCGTCGCTAATTGTGACAAGCAACAGAAAGAATGACGACCACCTTAGTGTTGGCGTCACCGAGTGATGAATTCTAACCGTTGTGTGTGTGTTTGTCCTTTCATTCAATAATAATAACAAAAATAAATGAATAATAAAGTAACTGAGCATAGTTTCTCTTCGCAAGGGGAAAATGTTAATTAATAATCCTATACATATCCTGAACGCAATAATTTGCACTTAATTAACTCGCTTTTCTTTGCCCTTACTATAGTATAGATGACGACAACTTCATTGCTCGATCTGCATCAATGTCGGACGAGGATGAATTCCATGCCCTTTGTTATACGTGTGTAATTAAATTTGACCTGAATTGAATAGATCTGATGTTTTCTTTTCGTGGAAGTTAATAATATTTTAAATTTCTCTTTCAATCGATGTACAACTCGTTCTTTTTCATTTGAATTGTTCAAAAATTTTGTATGGATAAAACATATGATTTATGATTATAAAACGAAATACATTTTTATATTTAAAAAAATAAAATTTAAAACTAAGTATATCACAATCAAATCATCATTTTACGTACCATCAAGGTAAATGATGCTTCAATTAACATAATGAGTGTACCATGCAAAGTGAGTATTATTTCGAAGAACATAATTAAATAATTAAGTGTTTGAATGTTTTTCCAATGACAAAAAGGGTTATTTGGGTGAGGCAAATGTTAATATGACATTAGAATTCCAAAGCTTTTACTTACTGTTACTTCCAATGTAATATTTGTATTTGATGAGAATGCTTTGTATCCCACTCCTATTAATATATCCATATATATATATATATGCTACAAATCCGGCCATATCCGTCCCATATTCCCAACTTGTTGTACCAAATGGGATCGCAATGCCTTTGAATGTGATCAATGTATCTCACTTAATTCGTTACGTTCGTGCATATATATTATAAATATTGCTAGCTAGCCCTGTAGCCCACTCCACTTCACTTCACTTCACTTCACTTTACTTCACATAACAACAACGTAACACCATTAATTAATACTGATCATCGGCAATGGCATCACTACTGATCACGCGGCTTCCATTGTTCTTGCTGTTGTCGCTAATGATGATGATCATCCCAATCCCAGCTGAAGCCGGTGGCAAGAAATGTGGTACTCCGCAGGGACGTCCTATTTGCGGCGGGGGCGAATTCTCCTACACAAACACGCAGGATGCATTACTATCAAGCTTCCGAGTATATTTGGGCTGCCGGCCGGCCGACAAGCTTTCTGAGCCAATTACGGTCTACGGACATTCTTGGTGTCGCGATATTGATACTGGTAACAACTGCCCTAGCTGCTTGAGTGATGCGATCCATGCCATAGAAGGCCAGTGCCCTAACAGAGCTGGAGCTCAGTACGCGACGGAGGATTGTTGTGTTCGATATGAGACCTACGACTTCTGTTCCTCTTGATCATGTTGATTGATCGAGATGATTATATGAATATTGTTGTATGAGTTTTGTGTGCTTCTAGTTTTCATTTACGTACACCGGCGTTTTGATTGGTTACAATCGGAACTAGCTAGCTATGATCAGTTGCCGCCGGCCGGCGATGTACTCTTTTATGTTGCGCAGCTAATAAATTAGCTCAATCTCTTTAATGATGAGTGGGCATAGTAATTAATAATTACATTATTTTGTAATCCTGGGTTGGGTTGAAAAAGAAGTGGTTAAGATCTATATATATAAGCATCTCTTCTAATAATGTTATTGGAAAGATTAATGAGTTAATTTTAGTTATTGAGACGTGATGACAAAAGATGTTCGAAATACAACAATCCAATAATACTTGATAGAGATTAATGTTTGAAGTTTGAGAAATTTCGTTTTGTTAAAGATTCGAGGGTTGAGAAATTCAGTTAAGACTTGTTGCTAAGGTTTTGATTAACCTCTATTCTAAGGAACTTGACCTAATTCAATCAGCATAATAAATTTCGTATACTATGAGTTTATGTATGCTTAAGTAAAATCTCAATAAGAATTGAAGAACAAGAAGACTTTTCATCGATCAAACCATAATTTAGTTACTTTGAAAGTCGGTGGTGGCAAAAGGGCATAACATCTTGTTGATTTTAATCAATCGCCTTTAGTAGTGAGAAGTCATAACATGAATGAGACGAGTAGTGACAATGCTATCTGATCCTTTGATACGTTATTAGGGTTCTTAGTGATCCAAGTGTTCAATGTTTGAATCTTGTTTGTTCTTTATATATAATGCTTGATGCATATAGTTAGAAAGTGTAAATGGTGATTCCAAAAGTGTTGAGATGAAATGAGTAAACTAGAAAAATAATTAATAGCACCCGTAAAATGAAACTTCCGGTACCATTTTGAGATATTGGAAATGTCCATGGGCCGAAGGTGATTTTTTATTTCCTTATGTTAAACCCCAATTAGGCCCTTGAAATTCCGGAGCCAGGTTCTTCTCTGCGACCATTTCCAACTCGATACTCTTCCCAGAACACTGAAAACCCCACCGAATCAACCTTCCATTCCCTCTTCTCTTCTTCTTCCCGCCGGCGGGAAGAGGAGGATTCGGCCATTTAGTTTGCCGCAGAAACAAGGTAAACATTCATCAAGTGGATATTTGTGAATGTCTTTGTGGAAGTTCGAGTTATCTTTGGTTCAGTGTCGCCTTTGTTAGTCCATTTACCACTGAGTTCCTTGCAATGTGTCTTTAATTTGATAGGCAGTGGTCGTTGGGTTATCTCGCTTCCCGCCGGGTGTTATCAGTTGTTTCTTGGTTCAGATTTCGAATTACGGTGATCGCCGGGATAATAGATGGGTGATACGGGCGGTTTCTCCCAAATGCATGTTTGAGGGGTAGTGTTAGTTTGACAGGAAATCCGATTTTAGGATCCTTACTAAAGCTTGACTGTTGGAGTGTTCTTGACATGTTACATTGCTCCAGTGACTGAAGTATGCTGAACTTTCTTGTTTCATTCTGATGTTGGGATTTGAGATACAGGGTTGATTTGGACAAATGGCGGATCCTGGAACTAGCAGATCGAAGGTGCAGGTAAAGAATTTGATGATGGTTCATATGGGCATGTTAAAGATGCCACCTTGAGGCCATTCCTCCCCACCCCAAAACCAATTTTGTGATCAACTTACCTTTTGTCTTGATATGGTTGTTTCTTTTCTTTCAGGTCTACTTAGATGCGGAGCATGCAAAGTGCAGCATTTGTTTAAGCTTATGGCATGACGTTGTCACCGTCGGTCCTTGCCTTCATAATTTCTGGTGTGTAGATTTCATTCCTAACTTGAAATTTCAATGAAGGAAATGACATTGTTTCTTGAGTCACATTGTTGTTAGTATGTCTAATTGCTGAGTAACTAGAGACCCTTTGAACTGGGTTTGATCAATGATCTACATAAAAGATAAGACCTTGAGCTGCGTGTATTAAAGTTTATTATTTATTAAAAAACAATCTGTGGCAGAGTTAATTTTTCTTTCCACTTATGTTACACGTGTGTTTTTTGCAACCTCCTCTGTTCTTGACTGTGATTTAGTTGTGCTATGAGGATTTTCTGAAGGTAAATTTTGTCATTTCGAATGGACTTTTTTATAAGAAATACAAAGGCATTACTTTAATCATGTTTGTTTCTTAGGACGCAATGGATTAAACTGAACAGTGATGCTTAAGTAGGTGAAAAAAATCCTCAAGGAGAAAAGAAATTCGAACTAGATGGCTCCATACTTCAAACTTTTTTTATAGTGGGATTCTTCTGTCCAGAACTCCCTTCATTTTGTTTGTGGGTTCCGGTTGATGCCCAATTCGCCGCCTACTTGTGGTTGATTAACAGTATTTCGTCCCCATTGGTTTCATTTCATGCAATAGTAATTTAAACTGGTGAAACGACGTTGATTTGCCTCGTGCTCCCTGTACATTTCAGCAATGGATGCTTCTCTGAATGGTTAAGGAGATCACAGAAGAAACAGTTGAAAGTTCTGTGTCCTCAGTGTAGAGGAGTCGTGCAATTTGTCGGGAAAAATCACTATCTGCACAATATAGAAGAGGTAGCATCTTTCACATTATGTGTGCACGTAATCTGCTGGAAGTTATTTGTATTGCTGGCTTACTAGGCCTTGTAACTGATGTAGTGATATCTCTTTACTTTCATTCGACCCATTGCATTCATCCTAGTTAGTAACTTGGAAATATAAAGGATACAAACAGTGTCTACTTGTTTTGTAACTTCTGTCATCATCTTCACCATTTTATCGGTTGTGGATAATATATCAACTGCAGGCTTCATGTCTGATCAATGTTTGTGGTTTTGAATTCTAGTGGAATCTATTGTGTATTTTTTTTTTTTACCATTTTAGGACATAATCCGGTCTGATTCTTCACTAAAGAGGTCTGAAGAAGAAATTGCTCAACTTGACACCTATGCAATGATACACTCAAGCATTGTAAGTATCTTTACCACGCATAGCAGGCTGTATAAGAAATTGCTTTAGTGTTTGTGGAGTGGAATTACAGTAGCAAAACTAGTATGTGGTCTAATCTGTTGATTTATGTCCCATCTGGTGGTTGCCATGTTAAACTTATTCTGTCTAGTTCATTATGGTTTCTCATAGTGCAATGCCTCTGCAATTGGGGTTCTGAAGATTAAGGAATATGTATATACCTTCTCTGTCGAATGCAATAATAAAGAGCGTAATTGATGTTTCGTTTTGAGATTTGGATGGGACACAAACTCATGGTTACCATTGTGGAATATTGAGCTCTGGAAAAAATCAATTCTAAATCAGAAAAGGATCTATATTTTGTCCTCCCAGTGAAGGATGAAGGGAAAAATGATTACTTTATTGTATTGGTGGTCTTCTTCAAGCATTAGAGGTTCTAGCTCCTTTGTTGTTTGGATTCTGTTATTTCTGTAACCCCACAAAAAAATCTTGTGGATTCTAAACCAATAAGTGATTGATCCATATGGTTAACTATGATATATTTTAAGGTAATGGAGCCTGGAAAGAATCGTGAACGTAAAAGGACACGTGTTGAATCAGAATCTCCAGATGAGGATTATGTTGAGTTCTTAGAAAGATTTGGTGTTACCTCTCCTCAATGCTTGCAATGTGGTAAGATTCAGCACTCATCCATTTTTATTTTCAATGTTGTAGTTACCTTACTTAAACATGTATGCATGACGTGATAATATTAATACCTGTCTAGTGAGGATCAGTCAACTATGAAGTTTCTTCAGTGTATTACAAATCAGACTGCATGGGCATGAGAATCAACATTTCTTCTCTTCCCCATTTCTTGTGTAATAAACTTCTTGTCTTTGCTCTTTTATCTACTATCATCAGGTACCGAGTATAATGGATTCTGCTGCAATGGGAATACAGTCCACTTAGAATGTCATGCCTGTGGTGGTAAAATGCCTCTGAGAGTCAATTCTGATGCACCTCAACATTGTATGTGAAGGGTTCGCTAGCTTTCTTACCTCTTTTCACATGTAATGATCACCACGTTTCAAAAACTATGTCAAACAATCTCGAGAATCCTTTGGATTTCTCCTTGTCTTTAGGAGAATGATTCCACAGCATATTCAGTTCTGAACTAAGAAAATGCATCATGTCATCATGGTTAATTATCTTTGTCTTCTTAAAGTAACTAACTTGACTTGATTGGCATCTCATATGCATAAATGGCGGACTTTTTGCTGAGAACTGATATTGTTGCTTCTTTCTTTTGTTACAGGTTTAGGATGTGAAAGACCTTTTTGTGGGGCTTACTGGCCTGCTCAGGGAAATGTCCTACGTTATCCATGCAGCCTAGATAGTTTCAAACCGGTATTTGTTATCCTTCTAATGCTGTGGTGTCTGGTTTGCAAATTATATGTCTAAGTACCATTGCTTCTATACCTGTTTGTGGTATTTGCCATGTTTACTAATTATTAACTAGAACATTGTAAAACATCTGAATATAATTGTACAACCATAATATGTTTTTCACCATCGATTATTCAAATTGGAAAATCTTGTTGCATTTGCTGGCCTTTCAAAATGCTTGCCATAATTTCCATTTTTGTTTTTATCTTTTTGCAGATCTCAGATCGCTCCATCTCAATAATTCCACATTTGGCTCATCAAACTAATCAAGTTGAAAAGGATGTATGTATTTCCTTCCAGCTGTTGTATGTATCATTAGCATAGTGTTGCTTGTCAGAGTTAAATTCCTGATAGGAGACCGCATTATTTGTAGGTTACACAAAGGTGTATTAGACAGATGGGGAGAACGCTACCTGATGTTGTCTCAGAATGGATAGCAAAGTTGGACAACGGGGAAATTGGTAATGTCCATCGAGGCCTTTATCCATTTTTATTAATTTTTTCCCATTACATTTTAATGTTGGAAAACTGCTCATGTTTGACGTTGAATTTACTTCTGGGGTTTCTCAAGTAATGCCATAACCGTTTGTTGGATTGTTTTTACATTTACAACTGAAATCTTAGAACTTCAGGACTGATCCAACAAGGTGTCTTAGCCTCTTAGGTTTATTTTCTGGGAGGAGGAACTTGTGAGGTAGATTCTATTTTGCATCCCAGGCAAGCAGGGTCCAAGAAAAAGCCATAACTATGTGCTGTTTGGTACTTAAGTAATAGCTAATAACTAAGTTAGTACATGGACTGAGAATCTATGGCTTGCCTGATTATTCAACTTATTTTGAACTAAGCTGCAAGTTTTGCAATTTTTTGTATAGATCGATCGAGGCTGCCTCTAAAGCATGCAGACAGTATTTCATCTAGTACACATGTATGCTGGTAAGTTGTCCAATTCTTACACTGCTAAGTTTGAAAACTGTGTTCTTTGGGACACTATTCATGGTGCCGTGCTGCTGCACGAATCTTCTAATATCTTCCACCGAGAAATTTGATCAGACTACATGTCCTGAAAACATATATAGATCGATAAAATAACTAGGTAATCTTATGAGTTCTGGATATTTTATCCTCTTTATCACTTGCTGTTTACATTATATAGAGAGAGCTCTGTAACTAATGTCAGAACCAAGATATGGGGTGCGTCTGGTAGCTCGGCTTTTGATTTTCTACTTCATGGTCTACTAAATAAGATTACACTTCAAATTATAAAAAAAAAAAAAAAGATTACACTTCATGTTTTTGTTAATTTGTTTGACCTTTGATGCAGTGAGTGTTGCGATAAGTTGGTGTCATTTCTCTTGTACTGGTTCCGCATTGCCACTCCCAAACACGTAAGCCTCTTTTGTTCGATCTACATTTCTTTCCAGGGATCTCCTCTGTTAATGAAATTCAAGTCTCTCATATAATGTTGTGCTCTTAATTTCAAAAAGTCTCAACTCTCACATTCCACTCGTGCGTTGTTTGGCATGCATAGCACCTACCACCGGATGCTGCTAACCGGGCTGATTGTTGGTATGGCTACGAGTGCCGGACACAGCACCATAACGAACAGCATGCTCGTAGATTGAATCACGTCTGTCGTCCGACTAGGAGCTCCAGCAACAATTAAAGCAGTAGAGCAGTGGGCCTGGTTCTAGACTGGGATGGTGGTGATGGTGATGCTGCTGCCTTTTGGGGTTCCCCTGGTGGTTCTTGTCTGTATATACCAGGGTTGAATGAAGCTAAATTATGATCTTATTATCGTACTATGTGTCGCGATGGTATGGTTGGTCTAGTATTGGATTATGGATGATGAACATCGATGTCATAGTTTGGTTCTCAGAACTTAGTTTGACGTATGTGTAATATGTGCCTCAGATCCTTCGATGGCCTTGTCTACTCTACATGTAAATTGGCTACGAATGATGTGCCTTCTAAAGTGTTTGGAATGTTTTAGGTACATGAGTAATAATTATAATAATGTCATCATCGTGGTGTTTACGCATACACCCGTCAGGCTAGGCTAATGCTTAATAATGGTTCCTGCTTCATTTTACTTGAAAGGATTGGCCCCATGTTTAAATGGAACCATGCTTCTTCTTATAGAGACAGTTAAACAAACTCCATTCCATTGATTGTAGCGGATCGACTCCTTTTAGAATTATCCAGAATAGCTTGCATAATGTCTCCATGACAGCATTCATTTGCGCTCTAGAACACCTACTTTTCACACTACTTTTCTCTGCAACTGTGGCGGACGTCGGAGACAAAACCCACTGCTATTAATTTATTGGGGATCATGGATGGAGTACTCTGTTAGAACAGAGGCGAACAGGGGAGCCTCTGTTTCCAGAGACACAAAACCCAGAGATCGCGGAAGCAGATGAATTGTTTCCGGCGAGTAGTTAAATCAATTGTCCACTGTTCATCATCGGAGTAGGGAATTAGTGTTGGCCGGGGATGCAAGGGTGAACGAGGAGGATTTCTCTTCCGATCTGGCGCTCCTTGTGGGTAATAAGGGAAATAGCGGATGATTAAGGGATTTTGGCTGAGGAAGCACGGGGAACTCCGGCGGCGGTTTGCGAGGTTGAAGAAAATCCCTTACCCGACGACCGACATCACCACCAGCCGCTGCCGCTTCAGCAGGAGAAAGAGGAGACGCCAGAGGGTAATCGGCGGGAGAACGAGCGACGGATCGGCGGAAACCAGCGCGAAAAGTGGAAAATACGGGAGCTCGAAACGTCGAAACGCGAAACGTTTCGAGTCCTCAAAACCAAAATCGAAACGCGATAAATTGACGAGAAAGTGAAATTGACGATATACGATATATAGCTAAATATCGTGATATTTTCACGATATATTGACTTTTGGAAGATATATTGACTCTGACTTTTACTGGCCTCTTGTTGTAGCAACGAACAGGGAGGAAATGACCGGGAAAAAAACAGAGAAATAAGCAGAGTTCGTCGCCGGTGAGCGACCAAAGGCAGATAAAGAGGAATTGAGAAGGGAGAGAGGTTGGAGAGAGAAAGAGAAACAATTTCCGGCATGGCATCTGGTGTTAAAACAACGAACACTGGAGCCATTTCTGCTCCGGCATAGAGATAATGAGTAATGACTAGTGAGGACTTATACGAGGCAATCATATAAAGTTAGGTGATGAAAATTGATAATTTTCCCTCCGTTCAAGTTTCTACTCAAGTCTCCTTATCCTTTTTATATGTGTCTTCCCTTCCGCCATAACCACAGAGACGGAGGGTTTAAGGGACTTTCTCAAGGGTTTTGACGAACTGAAGTTAAAGAAGCAAGAGGCGACAACAACGAGAGCAAAAGCGCAGCAGGTCCATAACCAAACGGTAATCCTTTCTCCTTCCTAAATTTCCCTTTTCCCCATCATTTCTCTGCTCCTCTGTCCTGTTTAAGTTCCGTACTTCTTCAAGAAACAAGGTGATGTAATGGTGGAGAAATCTTCTCCTTCTCATTATCTTTTCTTCCGCCATTTCGTTGCTTCCCTCCCTGTCTTTACTTGTTGAAGTTCGTAGCTTTAATAGATTGGCAGTCTCGTTCCTACCATATAAGCTGATGAATGAATTTGAGAATTTATTTATTTATTACTGTAGTGGCGGCAAATTGAAAGCACATGGGTCATCAGGCTTTGACAATCCACAATTGGTCCTCGCTGGTACAAGCTCAACGATTTGGTGATTCTGAATTGGGACTTAGCAAGTTCGCTGATTCTACTTCTCCTTTTTGTTTCACTGCCCAATTATTGAAGGTTTGTGTTGCATTTCATATTCTGCTGTTGCCGTTGATGATTGCATAAGTTCGCACAAATTCCATTATCGGTCTTGCAATCATGGTGAAAAATGATATTTGCAGGTCCGTCTTCGCTGTGTTGATAGAGTAAGAGCTTCTAAACCAGTTGAAAGCCTTAATTCAGGTGGTGGAAAGAAAAGGGAAGGTGCAGAATGCAGCGATAGCGATGGCGATGATGATGAAGATGATGATGATTCGACCAGAAGAGCTAAGGCGAACGACCCTTATGCTATGAATCCTGAAGAGAGACGTGAATGGAGGAAGAAAATTAGGGAAGTTCTAGCCAAGCATCCTGATAAAGAGCTACAGTTTAATGCTGAAGAGAAGAGGGCGAAGATGGAGAAGCTTTTGGCTGATTATCCCCTCGTTGTGGACGAAGAGGATCCTGATTGGCCTGAAGATGCTGATGGATGGGGGTTTAGTTTGGGTCAATTCTTCAACAAGATCTCAATCAAGAATGTCAAGAAGGATAATGATGATGATGAGAAGTATGATAGTGATAACGAGATAGTGTGGCAAGATGATGATTATATTCGTCCAATCAAGGACATTACCACTGCAGAATGGGAGGAGACTCTATTCAAAGATATCAGCCCCTTGATTGTGCTAGTTCATAATCGGTATAAAAGGTCAGTTTTTTTACGCATGTTATGTTTGCTGTTTATTTTATTCAAGTGTTTCAAATGACCTTTTTGTTGTGGCTTAAATGCCTAAATGGTAACTTTTGTAAAAACAGGTTCACTAAATTTATAATCATACCAAAAATCCTGACGAAACTATGTGCGTCACTTGTTCTTATTTCTTCTAATTTGTATTGAGAATGAGTTGGATTTTGAGTTCGTGTGTTAATGGGTCGGGAGTCGGTTCTTTTAGTTGGGACTCTGTTGGAAAGGATTGGGTCTAGTTGATGCATAGGATGTTGATCGGTCAAGTTTGATGTCATTGTGAGCCTATCTGACATGTTGGTTCAATCCTAAAGCCAAAGTAGACAGGATAGCCATTTTTTTTACAAACCCTTCAGTTCACTTAACATTCTGTTATAAACCCCTCACTGTTCAGTGACCATCTAGGCATTTAATCATGTATTTGACTTCTTGTCCTCAATGCAAACTTCTTTCACAGGCCAAAGGAGAACGAGAGAATTCGAGTTGAGTTGGAGAAAGCTGTGCATATCATATGGAACTGTGGGTTGCCCTCCCCAAGAGTAAGTTGACATAACTGGTTTCTCCATTCAAATACTTTTGTGTGGGAAGCATTGTCACTGAACGTTAAGCTTTATTTTTGGGACAGTGTGTTGCAGTTGATGCTGTTGTTGAGACTGATTTAGTTTCTGCTCTTAAAGTTTCTGAATTCCCAGAAATTATGTTTACAAAGGCAGGCAAGGTCTTACACCGTGAGAAAGGTAAATTCATCTTCTCATGAGATCACAGTTTGGTCCTCTAGTGCAACATGAGTTTGTGACTTTTCTCTTTGAATTCAGCGATACGAACAGCTGATGAGTTCTCGAAGATAATGGCCTATTTCTATTATGGAGCAGCCAAGCCACCTTGCTTAGATAAGATTGGTGATTGCCAGGAAATGATCACAACTGTAAAAGTCAATGACAATCAGTAATGCAATATCTGTTGTTGCTACATATTGCTAAGGTTAGTCAACTTCCTGATCTCTATTGAACATGCTTATCATACATAGTGTTGATTATCGAGTCATTTGGATGCTACTAGATGGTAGATTCTGAATTTGTTTCAACATCTAGATTCCTTTGAGAACTTGTGCAGAAGATTTAGCTAAGCATGGTCAAAATTACTGTAGTAAGTTCCATGAGAGTTTCTTTAAGGTTTGATATCTTTCAATATGTAGCTCAGTTTATTGCAAGGATTACTCGGTCATGGAAGTGCTAGAGCGAAAGGACAAAGAATGGATACTCACCTTAAGTAAACTTTCCGTACATTGTACCTATGAGATATGATCCATATGTGTGTAACTTATTGTCAAGTTATACAGGAAATCAATTATTGAAGACACCACAACTACAGAAAGCTTTATGGTAATGGAATCTGAAGGCAAAGAGCTGCTTCATGTTCGAGCCATCAAACTTGCAGTTAGCTACACCAACAATCCTTTTCTCTCCATGTCCTCCAAGAACTGTAAGGCATTTCCCACTGCTACTAGATAACCAGAATCTGTAACCTCTGTGCTTTACTTTCTCTGGTGGATTGGTAGATTTCCAGTCATCTTCTGCTAAGCTTTCCAGTGACTTCGACGATCGAAGAGCCACCTTGCCAACCTTGTTAACAGTTAGATAACTCTGTTCACCAGAGCATTTGTCCATATAGTTGCTGAACCTGTGAAAAAGAATTACAGTAGCCAATAGCATCATCATCTGCTTTTACATTGGGATAAATTACATACTGCGTGATTTGAATTAGGTGATTTCTTCCTTCATGCTTTGAAAGTAAATGTTGCAAGCACCGTAGGTTGATCAAAACATAAGAAAAGGTGGTGTGTTCCTTTCCATTGATCTCGGTGTCTGGAGCATTACTTTTTATGATCAAATGTGAAGCAGATAACCTATTCAGTGACTTGGTATGTACCTCTTTTTTTATATGATCCACATATGACATATCTACACAGTATTCAAACCTTGGGAGCTTGGATTGCCCGAAATTGCTGTTCACTTGGCTTGTCATTTTGGATTTCATTAGGCCTTTGTGAGTCTATCCTCGTTTGTTTTTCCCTCTTCTTGCTTTATGGTGAACGATGTGCCATGCTTACCCATACATGCTGCAAATTTCGGGTTTTGATTCCGTTAGAACGTTGGTTTTTAAGCTGATGGATGAAACTTATAGGCGAACCAATGTGATTCGGCTGATCGAAGATGAAAGAAAGTTGGCAACTTCGTTGCCATTTAGCTTTGGATTCCCTTGTGAAAAGTTTGATAGGTTTGGCTTTAGCATCTTTCTTGCATATTTTGTTTCTCATCATCTGTATTATCATTGCTGAACTGCAGACCACTGCATATACTAGTTTTGTGAAAGGATTGTGCATGCATAGCAATTAATTTCCTATATGATAAAACTGATTATGTAAACACCAAATAGTTTGAGTTGTTGATTTTATATACTGTATTAATTATTTAATGATAGCATCTCCAAATAGACATGCGACATCAAGTATTAGAAATCCATAAAAAAATATAAGGAAAAAAGAAAAATAATTAAGATGGAACTTAAATATAAAACAAAAGAATAAAAATATTTTCCTCCATTTTTTCCCTATGTACTTTTCCCCCCTTCTTTTCTTCTTACCACTGTCTGACTGAATCAAGTTCATCTTGTTGCTGTAATTGTTTGGGAATTGAAGTAGGAGGGGAGAAAGTTATGGAGTATGTTTGATCTGTAAAAGAAGGTGGTTGCGACATAAGACTCATGGAAGAATATACATTGTTATTGTTATTAATATTGAACGTCGACTGATGAATATTTTGTTGCTGCACTACCTCACCATCAAGATGGTGAAGTACTTGATGTTGATGATGGTGATGCAGTTGCGGTACTTGATGCTGCTGTAGTTGTTGTTGCTGCTGCTGTTGTGGTAATCTCGGCTCGACTCTCTGCTGTTTCGGCAGGTTCAGTTTCTCGCCCTCGATCTCTCTGTACTTGTTGAGGTACGATTTGAGGGGCGCCACGTAATCTTCAAACCCTAGCGTCGTTATAGCCCATATGATGTCGTCGCCGTTGATTGTCTTCCTTTTCTCCCTCTGACACTTATCGGAGGCTTCTCCGGTCACGAAGCTGATGAACTCCGACACGCATTCTTGGACGGTCTCCTTGGCATCTTTGGAGATCTTCCCGTTCCCCGGTATCACCTTCTTCATGATCCTGCCCACGTTGGCAATGGGCAGGAAGCGATCTTGCTCCTTGTTGTTGTTGCTGCTTGTATGATGATGAGTCGGTGTCGTCGTAGTAGTAGGAATATTAATGGTGACGGGTGTAGTACTTGAACAACCGCTGCTATTGATGTTGTGTTCGATTTTGATACGCTTTAGCGACGAGCTATTGTTGTCGTTAATATCACCACCTTCTGAACTCTCTCTAGTCGTCGTCGGATAGTTACTTCTGCCATTTCCATGGCTCTCATCTTCCATATCTCACTTCCTTAGATACAAAATAGCTTTTCGTTTCAAAGGTTGAGAGATGGGTGTTTCTTTTTTGGGTTTTTTTTTACTGTTTCACTTTTTTGTTGTTGTTGTTTTGTTTAGTTCGATTAGGAGGAAAGTTTATGGCTATGAGATAACTAGAGAGAACGTGCGGTAAAAATAGGGGAAGTGTGGCAGACATTGGCTGATTTTAACCCCTTTGTTAGGGTTCCCTAGGACTCGTTCTTTTCTTAGACAGTGAAAAAAGAAAACAAACCTTAACTGTCATAACCTAATCTAAGCCAACTCTGTTCAACATGAATTCCTTGTTGACAAGGTTTTTTTTTTTATGTTGTTTTTTTTTGTGTCTTTTACCTTTTTTTTTGGTCGGAATATTAATTAATTTTTTAGTTCTAATCATGGATTGAATACTATATAAATTATTCAGGTTTGTTGTGGTCGAGGGTCTTGTCGATAAAGTTTTCGAGGTTTCAATAATTTAGTTATGAGAATACAATCTCGAAAAACTATGTAAGTTATTGCCATAAAATTCTAGAATTAGAAAAGTAAAGAAGATGATATGCAGAAAAATTCATTTATTCATGAGATAGAAATTATTCAGTCATAAATGATTTTAGTAACCAAGCGTGATAGTCGACCAATAGACAAACTATAAATGGGAAGACAAATTTTGCCACAAAATTGGCAATTCTATCAAAATAAAGATGGGCAAAGATACAAAGAATGAAGTGAAAGAAGAATTTAGTTGTCGAACATCTAATGTGTGAATCCTCTGACCGTCATTGATTGGTAACGAGATGCATAGCTAGCATGTATGATATGGCTCGACGATCCTAAACATTTAGTCAATCCAACCATTTCAAGAATTCTTGTGTCGGGCCTACCTATAGTTTATGTTTAAACTTTATAATCAATCATAAGTTGCTCATATTTGGCAGAATGATAGTTGTTCTCCTCAATTTATACATCTTGTGCTTTTTTTTTAATAATTTTTAAACGTGACAAAAGCACACATATGATAATTTTGTTTGGTATAAAGATGACACGCATGAATAGCACACCCAAAATTAATTAATTAATTAATTAATTAATGACGTGCCTTTTATTAGTTCATATCGTTAGGCCTATAATTTGTAACCCAACGCCGTCACAAAGCCCGAGCTTGACGGGCTAGAGATTCAGCAATGACAGTTGAGTAATAATACACAGAAAAATTAGATGTCGTCGCCGCCAAATTCCCTTCCTCCATCCGCTCCAGATCCAGAGCCTCTCTCCGCCGTCGATGAGAATGCCCCCGACGCAGCAGCCACCGTCGGCGATTCGCCACCACAGGAACTCATCTGCTCCACTACCACCACCGCCACCACGACGTCCTCATCATCCTCCTCTCCATCCGATCGAGCCGAAGATCATCCGCCGTCGGACATCCCCATCTCCTGGCCGACCGACGGCCAGCTGTCGTCGGAGTGGGTCCACCGCTTGATTTCGGCCTTCGACTGGTCCTCCCGCCACGTGGCTCCGTCGCGGTTCGAATCCGTGCTCCCCGTCCCGGTCTTCGACGCGCTGGTGCTGGCCGCGTCTAAGCTCCTCCACAAGGAGCCGAATTGCGTCTCGATCGGGGATTTGAGTCCCGATTCCGCCGTTGTCGTGGTCGGGGACGTCCACGGCCAGCTCCACGACGTGCTGCTCCTGTTCAGGGAAGCTGGTTTTCCTAGCGAGAATCGTTACTTCGTGTTCAATGGGGACTACGTTGACCGAGGGGCTTGGGGGCTCGAGACTTTCTTGGTCCTGCTGGCGTGGAAGGTACTTCCTTTACTGAATTCTGCTGATCTTAAGTAAGAATCAGTGAAAGAGAGATCTTTGTAGTAGGGAATGAATGCAGAGAAAATGGCACTTGAACTCGTTGCTAACTGTTTTGGTGTGCTGGAAAGAGCTTGAATTTGGATTGACTGAACTGTTATTGTTGATTCATTCGTTGGGGCATTTCGTGGATCTTGTAGCTTTCCATTCATTTCGTCAATGTTCTGATGCTGCTCTGAAATAAGAATTGGTGATGAATGTTACTGAGTTGTGAACAGTGATGAAAGTTTGGTATAGATAGATGATAGATCTTTGTAGTGGGAAATGTGTTGAGAAAAATGGTACCTGCAGTAGTTTCCAACTGTTTTGGTGTGTTGGACAGGGCTAGACATTTGGTTGACTTGATGTGTTGTTCTTGATTCATCGAGTTGGACAGTTGTCCATTTGTTTGCTTTCTTTTCCTGTTTATTGAGTTACGAGGAATTGGATGGCTTCTTCCTTCTCTACGTAAGAATCAATCTTGAAATTATTGATCATTGATGAAAGTTTGGCGGAGAGAGATCTTGTGATAGGGAATGCATAACGGGAAAAAAGGGTACTTTGAAACGATTTCCAACTGTCTCAGTTTGCTGGCAAGGGCTAGAATTCTGACTGAGTTGACTAGTATTCTCGATTCGTCTGTTTGGCCATCTTCGATTTGTTAGCTTTCCTATCCTGTCTATTGAGTTTTCCAATTTCAAGAAACATGCATTTATGACAAGATCGAGTGGGCTTAATTCCTACTTTCATGGCGATTTAATAAACAATAAGGTGACTCTTCTTTAGGTTTTTATGCCGCACAGGGTGTTTCTCTTACGTGGGAACCACGAATCAAAGTACTGTACATCGGTGTATGGTTTCGAAAAGGAAGTACTAGCGAAGTATGGGGATAAAGGCAAACATGCCTACCGGAAGTGTTTGGGATGCTTCGAAGGGCTTCCTTTGGCTTCCATTATTGCTGGGCGTGTGTACACTGCTCATGGTGGACTATTCAGAAGCAACCCTGTTACACCCACCCTGCCCAAGAGATCAAAACGAAAGAAGAACCGCAAAGTAAACCTACACCAGGAGACTAATATGTTAGCTCTCGGTTCTTTAGACGAGTTGGCCAAAGCTCGAAGGTCAGTTCTTGATCCTCCATGGGAAGGCCAGAACTTGATCCCTGGTGACGTGTTATGGTCAGACCCAACGATGAAACCTGGGCTCTCGCCAAATAAAGAAAGAGGGATCGGCTTGCTTTGGGGGCCTGATTGTACGGAAAGCTTTTTGAAGAGGTTTCAGTTAAAGGTTTGTTGTTGTTTTTCACTTAAGCTTATTCTCTTTTAGCTATCTTCGTTTCTTCTTACTGATTTTGTGCTTTCGTTTGTCTTAGCTAATCATCAGATCACATGAAGGTCCTGATGCTAGAGAAAAGAGGCCCGGTCTTGGCAAAATGGACGAGGGATATACCATTGATCATGTTACAGAGTCTGGGAAACTTATTACTTTGTTTAGTGCTCCAGACTACCCACAGTTTCAGGTCATTCTTAATTCTTAATCCGTGTGTTTTCTGCTGTCGGTTGAAGCTAATAAATGTTTAATGCTGTCCATGCAGGCAACGGAGGAGAGATACAAGAACAAAGGGGCCTATATCGTTCTCAAACCACCTAATTTTGACGAACCCGAGTTCCATAGCTTTGACGCAGTGACTCCTAGGCCGCAGGTACTTCCTCATTACGTGAGCTAATGGCAGTGAATAACGTTTGCATTAATGGAAACCCATAGATCACGGATCTAGATATAGAGAATTCTAAGGTCTTTTTTGTCAATGCAGGTGAATCCATATTATGACTTCGAAGATGTGATAGACTCTGATGAAGATCTCGACTTGGCTTCAATGGCAAACAACGATTAACGCAGACTTTGTCATATGCCAAACCCAATCCAGTTCATCACCTGCTGGTTTGCTAGCTCATTCGAGCTTCTCGATGCTCTTGTACAATTATAATTTATGAACTAAATCTTCTCTCGCCAGCACGGGAAGCTGGCATCTTCTTGTTGTTACCTCTTCAGTTTCCCTTTAATTTGGCAGTTCGGAATATCATCATGTGTACACTTCCTGTTATTTAAGGTTTTGATGAATCGGATGTGAATGGGGGTTTATTTATTGGAACAAAGTTCTCCAGTTAGGTTTAGAGCCCCATTTTTTATGAAGTTTACCTTTCTCTAGTTTTCCTCGTATTAAGACTTACAGAGTTTGTTGTACTGACTGAGAGCTAAAGCAAGTCTGGACTATGCTTCATAGTTCAACAGATCCTCCATATTTGTAACTCTGTATAATGCTAATAAACTCCCAAGTCTGTAAAGGGATTTCAATAAATAAATTCAGAACTATAATCAACTTAAAAACTACTGAGGTCTATTCATCATCTAAATTAAAATTATACTGAGGTCTGTAGTTCTTCATTGACTTATCTAAATTAAAATTTTACTGAGGTCTGTAGTTCTTCATTGAATTATCGCAGAAAACTAGGGTATCCCAGATGGCGCATAGACATGACTTGTGATTCACTTCAAACCATAGGCCCGACGAATCGCCTCTTCCAGAAGAATTGCTTCTTCCTCTCTCTGTCCCTCCTTCCAAACCTTGAAGTGCAGTGCCGAAGGGTTGGAACTGGAATCTCTCCATTTCCTCAGCAGAGAGATGGGGTAGAGCCCTCCGAGACGCAGTCCTTGTCGTACACTCATGCAGTGCCACATCTTGGTGTTAACGTTTTCTCTTCCTATTGTTGTTGCTGCTTGATTGCTGGTGGCAGCAGGTCTTGTATTATCACCTTGATTATCATCGTCGCTCAGATCGATGATCTCGATCTTTCCTGTAGCACTCTTTTCGGTCTTTTGGCTCGCCTCTTCGCCGGTTTGCTCATCTGTGTTTGATGCCACGTTGGGTGCATCTTTCTCTATGCTCGTTTCCATGGGAAAGGGTACTGCTGCAGGTGTTTCTTTCTCAGTAGTTTTGGCCGCCTTTTTTTGGATATCCTCTTGTATGGTTTTCTCCACGTTGTCAGGAGGAAGGAATGTTTGTTTCTCGGTGTTTAAGGCTACCTTTTGGATCCCCACTTCCTTGATTTTCTCCACCACGTTGTTGGCGGGAGAAAGTGATGCAGTACGCACAGGAGGAGGGGTTTGAGCAGCTTTAATGGCATGTCCTGAACCCATTCAAGTTTACCGTTAGTCTAAGAAACAAGTTCTTCTGGGCAACTTGTACATAACTCAACAATGCAAATTAAAGGAGAAGCTGGACAAACCTGTAGCTTCCACCACATTGCGTGGACTCGAAGTTCCCTCTCTGATTAGACATTTGGATGGTTTCGCTTTTACCAAACCTTCTCCTGGTTGTAGAATCTTTGCTTGCTCTTCATGCCTTGGCATTTCCTTGCATGCTGATTCCGCTGCCTCTTCATCTGCAATAATCTCTGGGATTTTCTGTAGCAGCCGAGATTGCTCCTCGGGTGTTTGGAGATTGTTCCATGTTTCCCAGTACTCGGCAAGCGTAGGCAGGGAACTAGTTAAGGATTTGCAGAACTTTCTATAAAAATTGGAAAAGGAAACTAAAAAAAAAAGGAAATAGAAGAATCTGTTATGTAACTGTTACAGCTTTGCTATTGAAAAAATCAAAGGATATTCGCGTCTCCATCCCTTCTCACTTGCCTGACCAATACGGCGTTTTAGTAATGCCAGCTCTCTTACGATCCACTTGACCATTGCAGATGATGAAAGACAAGTAACATCGTCAAGAGAAAGAACTCACATCATCTAAGAACTTAAGACTACACTTTTTACACTAGTACTCTGCCACACAAGGAATGAATAAAAATAAGGCAACTCTAGCAAACTACACAATGATGCTGACCAAGAAACAGGGCGCCTTATCGAAGTTACTAGAACTCAGATTATCATTGACTAAAAACTATGATCCGGGAAGATTACTTCACAAAAAATGCTACAAGTACTTTCTAATGTTTTTTCCCCAGTGAATTTACCCGTTCTACTTTCTCATACTAAGGGTACAAGATCATCTTTACCCAAGATAAGAATAACCACATTATTTACACACATACTATGTAATTCTTGAACAAGGAATTAAGGGCACATACATCTCTTGTTATAACCTCATGGAGACTCTGAGCCTTCTCCTCAAAGTCTGCCTGTGAAACAAGCATCATCGGCATCATAGATTCATGCTAACAGTCCACAGAAATCGATACACTAACCATCAATATAGGAAAGTTTAATAACATATGATCCAAGAAAGGTCTCCCTTTGAAGGATGAAGGGGAATAATAACAAAAGTATTATTTAAGGCATACTCCTAGAAAAGTCAACATGGTAGAAATGAATCACTGTCAATGGACTAATCCGCTTCAGTCAATGAAAAACGAAGAACCTCTAATGCATGCATGCACAGATTACACGACAAATCATACGTTACGAGTCCATTGCCCCATTTACTTGCCATAAAAATGGCTCCTATTTATAGATGTGTCCTTTTTCAGATTAAGAGAGCAAGACAGAGAAAGAATCTGGCTAAAGTCTGTAGACTTGTAAAGGAAGTATGTCATTGGACCTTTGTAATGAAAATAGGAACTAATAACGAAAGGCAGATATGCAAAAAATGACAACTGATCAAGCGAAAGGCTGAGAATCGATAAGCACCAAGAGCATCAATTCTGAAAACCGAATTACGAGTACCAGAAATATAGAGAAGCACTTTGCTGGAGAGTGGAGATAGAAAATGCATATGAGAGGTAAACAGTAGCAGAAACTTACAACCAGAGGCCTTTTAAGCAGGCCGTCCTTAACTCGTTGACGCAGGTCCTCACATTCATCCTGCAAAAAATCACAGGAAGAAGCATTCTGCCTATAAAATAAATGAAAACGCCATTTCACTTTTCTCATAGGAAGAGACAGGCTGCTAGATTAAAGGTTATGCCAATCCCCCAGTTATGTACTTCGAGATTGCTAATTCGAGTTTGCTATAAAGATTCAAGCTGTGATTCCATTATTTACCTCAGTGAAATTATCATCAGAAACCTTAGAAATGGGTACATCTTTCAGCACACAGGAAACCTCCAGAAGAGAATCCCCCATTTCAGCATTCCCTGAAGTTCTCTTTACCCCTGTAATGCATACAAGATGAGCTCATCACACAAAATGGTGGATAAAACAGTCTAAGCAAGAAATTCATTCTCGCTTGAGTCCCACCTTCATCATTCAGCTAAGTACTAATAACAGCCAAGAAAATGAGAGAACTACCTTTCACCAAAACAAGCAGATGGGAGGTTTTCCTAGAGTAGTCATAAGGATCAGTCTTGATCCTCACAAAACATCCCACAACTTTAGCATCGAAGCTCTCCGGCTCCTTCATCAACTCATCCAACACATTCTTCCTCAGGTAAACGCGTTTGATATTCTCAGCAGTAACAGATGCAAACAGCCCTTTTTGCACAACCACAACCTCCTTCCCCAACTTCTGGCAACCAGCTTCGGGCCTTGATTTCCTCTTCCTCTTCTCACCAGACGACGCTACATAATCCTCACAACTCCCTTCACCAACTTCAAGCCCCTGATCAACCTCTTCTTCTATCTCCATCGCATCATCATCATCATCATTCGATAGGTTCTCGGCAAAATGCTTCCCCACGTGTGTATGGATGCCATTCTTACTGATCCACTTCCGCCTGAAAAGTGTCTGAAGTTTTGCGTCACAGAGGATCCTCTTCCTCTTCTCCGGATCAAACAGGCCGTTATCAGCACAGTACTTGGAAATTATCCCGACGACTTCTTGTTGAGACAATTGCTCGGCCGTCTCCTTCCCTATTGAAGCAAGGAACTCGAGCAGGTCCTTCGAGCCCCATCCACTGAACACCAACTTTCTTCTCATCTTCCCAAATTCGCTCAAACAACAATTCAAAAACCGGAAACGGAAATCTGAAACCCTAGCAAAGCTGAAATTAAATTTCTCCCCTGACGCAAATCCTCAACTGCCATTTCAAATAGCGCACGGGGCAACTGATCAGGAACATTTCAAACAAAACGAGAAGGCGGAATTCACAGGTCATAGAGACGAAATGCTCGAAAATAAACAGAAGGAGGAAAGGAAAAGACGAACTGTTAAGAATCAGGGGCGCGGTCTGTTCTTCCTTCCTTCCTTCAGAAACCGCCATGCAAAAAATGCTGAGAACTCCACGACTCCTCCATCGTCACACGGGTAGAATCGAGCTTAGAATGGTTGCAGTTGCTTGGAGGATTACGAAGGAAACGCACGCTCTCGCTCAGGCGCCACTGATGGGGATGAAATTTGATGATTTTCTCTGCTGAGAGTGAGAACTTTGGTGGAATGGAATGTGCCGAGTGAGACGAGAAGTGACGAGACAAGACCTGCGTTGCGAGGGATATATATTTGGGAATGGGGATCTCTTTTATTAAGTAATTAATTAAGGTATTCCAAATAATATAAAAAAATGTTGAATACCAATTTTGTTCAAGATTCAAATATTTTCTAAGTCAAAATTTGTCAAAAGTTCATAAAAAAAAGAAGAAGAATGGATATCATTTCAACAATGTTAGTTATCACGATTTTGACATTAGATTGATGAATTGGCTGACAATAATTATTTTCACAACATACCGCAACTGTCAACAATATTCATAAAACAGTTAGAAAAAGGTGCAAAGTCACCACATCACTAACATGTAACTAATTAATGTCTTTCCATCATATCTTTTCTAAGATTGTTGAAAATTAACATAACCCAACTTACTTTGGAGAAACTAATAACAAAAGGTCTAGTAAATTATAACTAGTTGATACAATCAACTCATTTTAACTCATTCTTGAATCATACCCACTATTCAATTCAACTTCAACCTGCATGCATTGCAGTCATGTTACACTTAATAGCTAATAGGAGAATCCACATAATACTCTTTTTATTATCAATTTTGTCATTTTGACGAGTTGACACATATATCTTTATATGATTCGGACAAAAACCCGAATTCGATGACTATTTACTTAGTTATGGTAAATTTCAGGTAGCAAAATTGTTCTGGATCAATGTTGTCGTCAGTGACTGATATGTCAGTCCTAGCAAAATTTATGACATTTTCTGCAATTTACCATTTTTTAGTCTAGTTAGTTAGTTGGCCGTTACAGAATATTACGTGGCGCGCTCTGAGAACTTCTTCCCTCTCCCATGCGCTCCAGAAGGAGTCGCAGAGACTGTTTGGCTGTGCCTGCTGCCAAATTCCACCGCCGCATTACCGATTTTTAGTCCGGCGACTGAAACCGAGCACCGCCGGAATTCCAATCCTTTATCGATCAACCTTTCGAATCTGCATTTCGTTTTCATACGTCACGCAAGCACCAGAAACACGCTGAAACGTCGCCAATACGACTCGCGCCTCAGATTTTCCTTTTTCCGCGCCGGGATTCCTCGTTGTTCTGTTTTTCGCTTCTAGCTAGGTCCCGCTTTTCTTTTCCGGAGAAGGGAAGAAAACGGGAACGAAGGCCATCGCAACCGCAATCGGTATGATTTCGGCGGCGCTTACTGTGTGTGAAAATTCTTCCTCTACTAGTTTCTCTATGCATGCGAGCGTTTCGATATTGTGATAGTCGTTGAATTGTGAAATTGCGACAATTGAAGTTCTTGATTGAAGAGGAAATGTTTTGGTGAATCGATTGTAGTTTGTATCTGGGTTTGAAATTGCATTAATGGTGATTGGGGGGAGTTGGAGAGTGGGAATCGGGAGTGGAATTTCCTCTTGTGTTGATGGTGAAATCTGATTATGGCGGTTTATGAAACTGTGAAGATTCTAGGGTTTCGCATTTGGGGGGAGGATTGCCTTCATGGGGAAGCTCATGGAATTGCTGGTGGCTTCTGTTATGCCGGTTCTGAAGCTACTAATCATTACTGCTCTCGGCTTGTTTCTCGCCGTTGATTCTGTCGACATTTTGGGGATGGATGCTCGCAAGCACTTGAATAATGTAAGTGAACTGAACAGTATTCCTCTTGTTGCTAATCGTAATAGTGAGCTTCTTGAATTAGTGAAGTAGGTCAACTGATGAATTATGGTTTTGACAGGTGGTCTTTTTCGTCTTCAATCCAGCTCTCATCGGTAGCAATCTGGCGAAATACATAACCCTAAAGAATGTGGTCATGTTGTGAGTTCTGTTTCGTTTACTGCCTCCGATTGTGACCCTGTAGTTGTATTCAAGGTTCTCGCGAGTTGTTTTTTTCGTTTACTTTTGATGAATGGTATGCCTTGCTTATGCTTATATATGCAGATGGTTCATGCCACTCAACATTCTCTTTACATTCATCATTGGATCGCTTCTAGGGTGGGTGCTCATTAGAATAACTGATGCACCTCATGCTCTTCGAGGTCTAGTGCTGGGATGCTGTGCTGCAGGTGGGGTTTAACTACACTGTTTTTGTGCAATGAAGCCCTTTGCTGGTGGAAGTGCTAGAGGGTGCTACTTGTGATTATAATAGCTTTGTTTCTTATTGTTTTCCCTTATTGATGATGAGTGTAGGAAATCTGGGGAATATGCCTCTCATAATCATTCCAGCTGTTTGCAAAGAGAGAGGCTCTCCATTTGGAGATGTCGATGCTTGTTATGAACATGGGTTGGCTTATGGGTCGCTATCTATGGCGGTATGAACACCTTTCCTTCTCAATTGCAGTCGGCTTGGTTGAACCCACTTGTTAAGGTAGCTATAACTGTTTATTGCTCTTGGTTTCTCAGATTGGAGCGGTCTACATGTGGTCTTATGTTTACAACATCATGCGTCTTTATTCGATTAGAAGTTCTGACGGACCGAAATTTGAAGCCTTAGCACAGGCCACAAGCTCTGCCACAGAAACTCTTGAAGGGCTTTCAACAGGTCGCTCTGGCCCGCTGCTTCCCCTGGCAAAATCTACTGCAACTGGGGGCCATACCGAATTCGAACTTGTTCCCATGACATCAGAACATAAGAATAAGGTTCTCTGATTTTTGCCACTGCATCTTCATTATATTGTATTCAATGATATACTCATATTTGAAACAAGTCCATCTGCGTTCTACATTTACTGCTGATGAAATAAGAACAGCATATCACTTCCATTAAGAGTGAAAGTAGGCATAATTTCAGTTAGTGTTTTATCTCATGCTTTAACTAACTAACTAACTAACATCAGGAATCTCACTAACATCGTTTTTAGTACAAACCATTGTTAGTTATTAGTGGCTATTTGTTTTCCTTCATTGATTCCTTATTAAGCCTCTTGACAGGTACCCTTCTTAGAGAAACTAAAGCAGGGCATACAGATATTTGGTACAATGTTCAACCTGAGGAGATTGTTTGCTCCTTCAACAATTGGAGCGGTATGCTGATATGTGACTCTCTCCTGCCTCCTCACTCCTAGCTTTATCTTTACTCTGTTGATGAACTACAAATGAAATATTACTCTACCAGGATGTTGTTTGTGTATCTGTATGAAGATAACATGTCAAATTTTACAGTATAACAAACAGTCTTAAGTTCTGAAGTTTTTCCCACACTGAAATACCTGATGCTTTATATATAGATTGTTGGATTTGCAGTGGGAATGATCCCTCACTTGCAAGGATTACTAATCGGCGATAAGGCTCCTCTTCGAGTGTTCCAAGATTCAGCTTCTCTGCTAGGGTCAGTACATAACTTCCATTACAATCTAGTGCTTGAGCAAATTGCTCGGATTTTATTTTTAGCTATCTAATAAAGGTTGTGGTTCACAGGGAGGCGGCTATTCCGACGGTCACACTGGTAGTGGGAGCAAATCTCCTAAAAGGTAAATTAATTTTGCTTCTCTATCTCCTTCTGCTTGCTGACTTGGGGGAAAAAGCACACTGCTAAATGGGAACCCATAATTTTCCATCTCCAGGTTTGAAGGGCTCGGAAGTCCGGTTATCAGTGATTGCCGGGGTAATCATGGTTCGCTACGTCGCCTTACCGTTGACAGGAGTTGTCATCATCAAGTCTGCAGTCCACTTGGGATTAGTGCAGCGTGATCCACTGTATCAATTTGTTCTCCTACTTCAGTTTGCACTTCCTCCGGCAATGAACATAGGTCTGTTTCGTCAGTTGCACAAGGCATAACCCAGTTTGATTCTTTTGTTTGCCGGAGAACATCCAACCGATTGATCCCTTGGCATGCAGGTACAATGAGCCAGCTGTTTGGGACGGGAGAGAGCGAGTGTTCTGTGATCCTGCTTGCAAGTTATGCTTTGGCATCAGTAGCAGTCACGATTTGGTCGGCGATTTTCATGTGGTTGGTAGCATAACTATAGGTGCTGAACATAACACGAGAGGCAAAAGCATTCCCCCACAACAAGAAAAGAAAAACTGGCATTGTAGATGTAAGGCTTCTTCTGCTGTTGTTTTTCCTTTGACATGGTAAGGCTTGTAGATTCAATACTTTGATATTACGTCAAGAAATAGTAACTAGCCTCAATAACCCAAATTCTTAATAGTAACTGTCACCACTCCGCTCGGGTGTATTTGTAGAATGTCAATGTATAGGCATGTCTGTGATTGAACGAAGTCCTTTTTGGATTTCAACAGGAACAGCCTCTTTATCTTGGGCATGTTGAGCTTTCTGAAAGGGGTAGCTGAGATCTAACTTTGCCTTATGAACAGAGTCTGCGGCACTTAACTCGACCAGGAGACTTTCAGTTCTAAAAAATGGTTTTGGAGGCGGGGTTGCTTGGTTGGTCTCCATCTCTCTCCTCTGAAGTTCGGAAAGTCAGCCTCGTTAAAGCTTCCAACCTCAAAAATTCATGGGGGATAGGATAACAGGGGATAAGTGATGACTGATTCAAAAATGTGGCGTTGGTAAACAGGGGCTTCAGTTTCACCAAGGCCCAAGAAGCTTCTTTATTCAATCGAAGGCGCAAATGAAAAGATAAACGACAGCGTTTCGAAGGGAGGTAGGCGTACGGTCAGGGAAAATTGGGCTTCCATTAGACAAAGGGCCAGAAAAGCTATTTAATTAAAAGCCCAAATTACTGAAATTCCGGTGACGTTCCAGGAAGGAGGGCAGGCCTGCAACCAGAGAAAATCAGAAATCCTTGCGAAAATGAAGAACGAGTTTCCGTTCGAAACGCCAAACGGAATGAAAAGCTTCTTCTTTATTTAACTGAAGGCCCGAAGGAAATATAACCCGCAGCGTTTTGGAAGGGAGATGGGAATAAAGGTTGGGCTAAAGTGGGCTTCCTTTTGATAATGGCCCAAACAAGTTTATCTTCCATTTAATTAAAGGCCAAAGAACCGGAAATGCGGCAACGTTTCGGGAGCAAGGTAGGCTAACGTTCGGAGAAAACTGTGAACATCTAAGAAAGGGAAAACGGGCGTCAGAAACGGCTGAAACTCGAAACGTTTCTTGTCCTCAAAACCCAAATCGAAACGCGATAAATTGACGAGAAAGTGAAATTGACGAGATCTCGCGATATGACGTAAATATCGCGATATTTACGCGTTTTATTGACTTTCTGCGATATATTGACCGGGTGCTGAATTTTCCCCTCTGACTACCAAAAAACCGAGGGAAAAACCAGAAATACACCGGACGATCGCATCAAAATACGGGGAAACAACACAGCAATGATTCGGTGAATGAACTTTGCCAAGATTCCTGCATCGAATTGGGAGACTAACTAACACTGCGCTTTTGCCGTGCGGAGAAGAAATCGCTGCAGGCGCTTCGGCCGGAGGAAGCGGCACCTATCCGGCGCGGCGGCAGTAAAAGCAGCGAGGAAGCGGGTTTCTGTGGGCCGGGGTGAAATCGAAAAAAACTCCCAAATATCTACTTCCTGATCTGTTACTCTATCAGTACTCCGCCTTCTTGCCTCTTACTTGCCACAAGTAGTTCGTTGGCGTGTCTGCATCTCGCTGGCCTCCTCTGTATATCGCCGGTGGGCTTATCTTTTGGTCTGGCAGTTGGGCAAATCGGATGAAATATCCAAACTGGTCGATTAAGAGACCTAATAAGCTGGAGGAAGCAGATATCTGTTATGACCCAGATGATCGTTCGGAATAATTCCCTAAATACACATAAAACTAAAATAAATTCCTAAACTACCACACTTTTAAAAAAATTTTCCAAAATACCTAAGTTTGGAGTGGTTCGAGTTTGAGAAATTCGAACTACTAACCGGTTCGAGTGTAGGAGACTCGATCTAGTCATAGATCGATGATATAAGCCTCGAACCATGTGGGGCTGAAGTGGTTCGAGTAATCCAAACGTCGCAAAGTTTTTTTTTATTTCGCATAATTTTTTGAATACTACAACATTTACTAGGAATAAATTTTCAAAATAGGAATAAATTTTAATATAAGGGGTTTTGGGAGTAACTTTAACTTTAATTTTCACATTTTCACATATATTATGAAAATATTTCTATTATAAAGTTGTAGTCCTCGAAAAGTTATGCGAAATGAAAAAAAAGTTTGCTACGATCGGATAACCGAGCACAAAGTTAAGGTGGTTGGAAATTTCAAAGGAGTGGTTCGAGTTCACTAAACTCGAACCACTTCAGCCCCACATGGTTCGAAGCTTATATCATCGATCTACGACTAGATCGAGTCTCCTACACTCGAACCAGTTAGTAGTTCGAGTTTCTCAAACTCAAACCACTCCAAACTTGAGTATTTTGGGAATTTTTTTTAAAAGTGTGGTAGTTTAGGAATTTGTTTTAGTTTTATGTGTATTTAGGGAATTATCCCTTCACAAGAATTAATCATCAAATCAGCATGTGAAAACTCCAAGTAACCATTAACAATCAAATGTAGCATAACCAGGACGAGTCATGGTTACTATATTTTATTTAAAATAAGAAGAAAATATTTACTATGTTTTATTTAAAATAAAAAATATTTACTAGCGACTAATACTAACAGGCAAATTACATTTTGTCACGAATGGAATATTTGTAGAGACAAATATTAGTACATATAGAGACATAGCGTAAATTTATTGCGTTTAAGGTACTTTTAGAGGCAGATATTGCATGCATCTCAAGTTTCTCGACAATCCAATAGCGACGAACATGTGCATTGTGGGAGGAGGATCTTGAACTACGAATAGTTTGATCCAAGATTCCAATACCAGGCACGTAAGAAGCCATTTCCGGAATTAAGTGGAGACATTCATTTCGTCGTCCCTTTAACGTTCACAAAAGACCTCTCTATTTTCAGCAACGAACTCGATCAATTGGCGGGCTGGTCGCCTTTGCGTCTAGCTTTTTTGGCTTTAGGTAAAGAAAAAGAAATCAATTTGCCCAAAGGGAGGTGAGTAGTTCCTCTTTTCTCTCCTTTAAATTGCCATGTATGTTTTCGGAGTGCTACCCGGCCCTTTGCAATATACGTTTCTCTTTACAAATGCATAATTTGGTGGAATGAGCGCATACAAAATTATCCATGCAATTATAGGTTTAACAACTATATAAATAAGCTATCACCGGAACGAAGACCTTGCCGACCCACTGCGGCTCCGGTATGGCGGCGTAGGACTGCGGCGCCGACTGATCGCCGTCTTCGTAATCAAAATGAGGAAGAGTGCAGACGTCAACGCATCGATCGAGGCACCAGGAACCCGACCAGCTTCTGTTGCAGTGCTTGTCCAAGCACTCCTGGTAACATGCCACGAAGGCAGCGCTGTCGCCGCCGCCGTGTGATCCCAGAAACTCTTCGCCGTCGTTGCCCGGCCGTCATTGGTTGTTTGAGAGAGAGAGATGTTGCAGTGCATATATCGAGTTGGTGATGGTGTTAATTATCACTAGTAAAAGTTAGTGGTGGTGAAAGTGATATTAACCCATGTATATGGCCGAACCCTAGTTTTTGTCGTGTAAAGGGTTAAGGCATAGCATATATATATTGCTCTTGTAGGCTACTGTAGCCGTCAAGTTAGAGTTGTGAAGTTAGTAAATAAAAGTTCAGCCGAGAAGCTCTTGAAGAGCTTCTCCGTGGATTAGTCCCGTTCACATCGAACGGGGATACCACGTAAATCGTTCGTGTTCGTTTACTCTTTCCGCGTTCTACATATTTTACATGGTATCAGAGCTATCAAGATCGTACCGCTGTTAGTTCCCGATGGGTGACGATACGGAAAAGGGATTCGAGTCTGGTCACGGTACCAATAGCGTTTCTCTTGGGTCGTTGAAGCTAGAACACGATCCCGTCTCACCGTACTTCATCAGTCAGTCTGATAATCCTAATCAGGTATATGTTGGGGAATTGTTAACCGAAGCTAATTATGCTGATTGGGTTCATGATATGTCGAATGCCTTGCTTGCTAAGAATAAGCTAGGGTTCGTCGATGGTTCTTTTCCTGCGCCATCGGATTCTCTCGAGCTACGAAGCTGGCGTCGTGCTGACGCCATGGTCAAGGGGTGGCTGACCTCTGCCATGGACAAGCAAGTACATCGTGGGACTCGGTACGCACACACTGCTCGTGAGGTCTGGGTGGATTTGCAGGAGCGTTTTGCTCAGAGTAGTGCTCCTCGGGTCTATGAAACCCGTGGTCGTATTAGTCGTCTTCCACAAGAGAAGTTATCTGTTCCGGCATTTTATACGCATCTGCGTAATCTCTGGGAAGAGGTACAGTCAATGGCTCCACTCCATCTATGTTCGTGTGGTCAGTGCACTTGTGGAGCTGATCGTAAGAATCAAGAGCGCGAGGAAACTTTTCGCCTCTATGATTTCCTCATGGGTCTTGATGAATCATTCTCCACTGTCAAGACACAAGTTCTGTCTATGAAAACCTTGCCCACCTTGTCGGAGGCCTACCAGCTAGTTTCTAACGATGCTCATCAACGTCGCCTTGCCGTTAGCAATCGTCCCGGCCCTGAAGCCGCGGCTTTTCTAGTTCAAGATGACACGGCTGCTGGTGCGTCTTCTTCTGATGGGCGTAGTCGCCACCAATGCACTCATTGTGGAAAGATTTGGCATCTCAAAGACAGGTGCTACGATCTTATTGGGTGGCCGGAACGCCCGCCCTCAAAGTTTGACGCTGCTAAACGGAAGCAAGGGGCTGAACGTCCCCGGTCCACTCCAAAGGCTGCTGCTGTCGATGTTGGCGAGAGCCCGGTCGCGGGTTTAAGCATGTCGCAGCTTGCACAACTCAAGGAATTCTTGGCTGGGTCTTCATTCTCTCCAGAAGCTTCTGCCACCAAGCTCACTGGTATTTTATCTCGTTCTTCTTCATGGGTTTTAGATTCCGGCTGCAACGAGCACATCGTTCATGATGTGTCTCTTCTTTCGAATGGTTATTCACCTTCTGATTTGCGGGTAGGGATTCCCAATGGGGTCTCCGTTGATGTTACCCAAGTTGGGTTTGTATGCATGAGTAACGGGATGGTTTTGCCCCGTGTTCTGTTGGTTCCGGAGTTCAAATGTAACCTTTTATCCATCAGTCGACTCACACAGGAGTTTCCCATTGCACTGATCTTCCTTCGTGATTTCTGCATCCTGCAGGACTTGCGTTGCAAGAGGATGATTGGGATGGGCCAGCAACGTGATGGGTTATATTATCTCCGGCTTTTTGACGATGTTCGGGAGGCTGCCGTCCATGCTGCCGCGGGTGAAGGTTCCTCGTCCGTTCAGTTGTGGCATGCTCGTCTTGGTCACCCGTCCATGTCAAAGTTGTCTTCATTTCCCTTTATTTCGGCTGCTGAACAGTTATCTGTGGATCATTGTTCTTCTTGTTTACGGGCAAAACAGACTCGTAGTCCTTTCCCGTCCAGTTCTATTAAGACTTCTCGTCCTTTTGAGTTGGTTCATGTTGACATTTGGGGTGGTTATAAAGAACCCTCGTTGAGCGGTGCTCATTATTTTTTCACTCTGGTTGATGATTTTTCTTGTGCTGTATGGGTTTACCTTCTTCGTTACAAATCGGAGGTGGCTGGTTATTTGATGATGTTCTGTCAACAGGCTAAACGTCAGTATCGTTCCTCTGTTGTTCGTATCCAGGCAGATAATGGTATGGAGTTCCAAACAAATGTTCTTAAAGAGTACTACGAGCATGAAGGGATTGTGCTACAAACCTCATGCACCGACACCCCGCAACAGAATGGGGTTGTCGAGCGTAAACATCGGCATTTATTGGAGATGGGTCGGTCTCTTCGCTTTCATGCGAATTTACCGATTACTTTTTGGGGTGAATGTGTACTTACAGCGGCCTACCTCATTAATCGTCTCCCATCTCCAGTCATTGTGAATCTCACCCCGTTTGAGCATCTCTTTGGCAAGAAGCCAACGTACCATCATCTGCGCACATTTGGTTGTCTCGTGAGCAGTTCAATTACCTGGCCTCCAAGCTAGGCCTTCACGATATTCACGCCTCAGCTTGAGGGGGAGTGTTGCAGTGCATATATCGAGTTGGTGATGGTGTTAATTATCACTAGTAAAAGTTAGTGGTGGTGAAAGTGATATTAACCCATGTATATGGCCGAACCCTAGTCTTTGTCGTGTAAAGGGTTAAGGCTTAGCATATATATATTGCTCTTGTAGGCTACTGTAGCCGTCAAGTTAGAGTTGTGAAGTTAGTAAATAAAAGTTCAGCCGAGAAGCTCTTGAAGAGCTTCTCCGTGGATTAGTCCCGTTCACATCGAACGGGGATACCACGTAAATCGTTCGTGTTCGTTTACTCTTTCCGCGTTCTACATATTTTACAAGAGAGAGAGAGAGAGAGAGAGAGAGAGAGAGAGAGAGAGGGGTGGGGATGAATTGAAGTTGGTGTGTGGATTATTATAGAACCTAACTTACTACTTTAGTCTTTAGCTAGGTCGCTTTTTTTCCCGGCAACAGCAATCCATGCAAACTTTCTTTCAATTCAATAATCCCTTTCCCCTTTGGATCTTGGACTCTTTATCCATTATTGGAGTGCTGTTCGAATGCATCGGTCGAATAAGGTGGTCGGTCGAATAACGGGTCAAAGGGGTTGCTTTTGTTGAGATTGTGAACTTTGGTAGAAGAAATTGATAGCAATCAAAGCGTGATTTGCATTATGGTATTCTGTTCTCTATATACACGTTTACAGGGGAAGTAGTTCAGAGTTTTAAGGAGAGGTTATAGGTAGTAGGGGAGTGGTTATACAGGTGTGGGCAAATAATAAAATAAAGAGAATAAAGAATTTTATTCTTTATCTCTAATACGCCCCCGCAAGATGGAGGCCGTGTCAACGACTCCAATCTTGGACCGAAGAAGAAGAAATCGAGGGGCAGCCAGTGGTTTAGTGAGCACATCGGCGAGTTGCTGTGCAGTGGGAATGTAACGAACGGAGAGACGACCATCTTGAACCAGTTGACGAACAAAGTGATAATCAAGTGCCAAATGCTTCATCCGCGAATGAAACACTGGGTTGGAACTAAAACTCGTGGCCCCAAGATTGCCGGAGAAGAGCGTAGGTGAGGAAGATAAGGGTTGATGTAGTTCGGTCAAGAGATTTTGCACCCATTCGACTTCAGCAGCGGCATAAGCGATAACACGATATTCGGCTTCAGTGCTGGAGCGAGCAACTGTGCGTTGCTTTTGAGATCACCAGGAAATGAGGGTGGAACCCAGGTACAGGAGATAAGCAGATGTGGAGGTGCGATCATCCATATTACCCGCCCAATCAAAGTCTGCAAAGGAGGTAAGTCGTAACGGCATACTCGTGCGGTTGATAGCAAGACCAAAGGAGATCGTGTCACAAACATACCTAAGAAGGCGTTTGAGACACTACCAATGATAGGAGCTGGCGGCATGCATATACTGGGAGAGCTTATTCACGGAGAAATCAATGTCAGGACGAGTGTAGACAAGATACTGCAGTGCCCCTAAAACCTAGCGGAAGCGAGTAGCATCAGTGGGAGAGGTGCCATCCTTGAGGGTCAAAGTCGCAGAAGAAGCAAGTGGAGTAGAGACTGGTGCGGCATCAAGCATATGAAACCAGGTCAGGAGATCAACCATGTACTTGTGTTGAGATAAAACATAGTCGGTGGGTGTGGGAATAACCTCAATGCCCAAGAAGTAATCAACATCGCCTAGTTCTTTGAGTGAGAAACGGCGTTCAAGGGTATGCTGGAAGGTGGAAAGAGTAGTGGCGTCATTACCAGTGAGCAGGAGATCATCGACGTACACCAGGAAATATAGAAGGATGTCGGAATGGTGGTAGACAAACAATGATGCGTCAGACTGTGTCTTCCGAAAACCAAACTCAAGCAGAAAAGAACTTAGAGCAATGTACCAAGCACGAGGTGCCTGGCGAAGACCATAGATCGCACGACGAAGGCGGCAAACATGGGTCGGACGCTGAGGATCCACAAACCCAGGGGGTTGGGCCATATATACCTCTTCAATAAGAGGGCCATGAAGAAAGGCATTATTAACGTCAAACTGCTTGATCGGCCAACCCTGAGAAAGGGCAAAGGTGAAGACAGTCCGTACAGTAACTAGTTTGACAACAGGGCTGAAAGTATCCTGGAAGTCAACCCCCGGACGTTAATGAAATCCCTTGGCCACAAGACGGGTCTTAAAAAGATTAAGTGAACCATCAGAGTGATGCTTGATGCGATAGACCCAACGATTGCCAAGGACATTGAAGTGCGGCTGGCGAGGAACCAAATCCCACGTATGATTTTGTAGCAAAGCTGTATGTTCTTTGCGCAGTGCAACATCCCATTCAGGAAAGCGCATGGCTTCTTGTACAGACCGAGGCTCAAGTGGAACAAGCCGGGACATGGTGGTATGAAGGGCCGGAAATAGTCGTTTGGCCGATAGATCCCAGCCTGAGCCCGTGTTGTCATCCTGTGCGGGCGGAGAACTGGGGGAGGCACAGCCGGCTGGGTGGAAGTGGCCTAGGGCGAGGAGTTCTCAAGCCCGGAGGGAGGGGGTCCAGCAGGCCCAGTCGACAAAGGGAGGCGAGGCAGGGACCCAGCAGTGGAAACCGACCCTGCAGGCCCGGGCGCATAAGTTGGTGGAGGCGGAGGCCCAGTTGGGCGTGAAGGGGAGGCCGACCCAGTCGCGGATTGTGAGGCCATGAAGGGATCCACACGCAGGGGTCCACGTGTTGTTGATGGGGCAGCTGAAGAGGTAGATGTAGAGAGCTTGGTGAGTGGAAGATGGATAATGTTTGGGCCCAATCATGTAACCAGGAGTCCACGGAGGGAGGATCTGCAAAATGGTTAGTCAAAAAACCAGGGAAGGAATCCTCAACAAAATGGACGTGACGTGAGAGAAAAATACGATGAGTGGTAGGGTCAAGACACCTATAGGCACTGCGCTGGGGGCAATAACCAATAAAGATGCAAGGACGGGAACGAGGATCCAATTTATGAGCAGAGTAGGGACGTAACCAAGGATAACAAAGACAACCAAACACACGTAATTTATGATAATTAGGAGCAAGGTTGAACAAAGTTGTGTAAGGAATTTGACCACGAAGTGCAGAGGAGGGGAGGCGATTAATCAAATAGGCAGCAGTGGAAAAAGCAAAGGACCAAAACAGGGTGGGAAGATTAGCATGATGCAGGAGAGTAATACCAGTTTCGACAAGATGACGATGCTTACGCTCAGCTAGACCATTATGCTCAGGGGTATGTGGAGGCGTTAGAAGATGAGTAATGCCATGATGAACAAGAGTGGAGCATAATTTCTGAAACTCACCACCACCATCAGAATAAAGGCAATGTATGGTGGTGGAAAAATAATTTTCTACCACCGTGCGGAAATCAAGAAACACAGAGAGCACATCAGATTTGTTTTCCAAGGGATAATACCACGTATAACGGGAAAAATGATCAACAATTATTAAATAAAAATAATAACGAAAACCATCAAAGGAGGTAACCGGAGCCGGTCCCCAAGCATCCGTATACAATAAATCAAATGGTCTGGTACTTGTCAAAGAAGACATGGCAAAGGGAAGTTTATGACTTTTATTGGAAAGACATGAATGACAATGACTACTGATAATGGAGGACGATACTGGTAAAGAGTGGGAACGAAGAAGGTTTTGGAGGGTTTGAGTGGACGGATGACCAAGACGCACATGCCAGGATGCAGAGGTGGTGCGAGTGGTGACAAGAGCGAAACGAAAATTATCCACATCACTAGACAACTCATAAACATCGCCATTATTTGCCCCTTTAAGCAGTGGCGCCCCCGTGCGAAGATCCTTCACAACAGAACAATCAGCAAAAAATTCCACCGAAATGGGATTAGCACGACAAAGCTTGGCAATAGAAATAAGCTTGCGTTTGATGGCAGGGGCACATAAAACATTGTGCAAATGAAAGGAAGATGACGAGGAATGCAATTGAGTGGACCCAATATGTGTGATTTGCAAACCTGTGCCATCGCCAACAAGGATCTTATCTGGGCCAGTGTAATCAGAATAGAGTGATAAGTTGCCTAAATCAGATGCGACATGATGAGAGGCCGTTGAATCAAGTAACCATGGGCCATAAGAGGCAGCCGGACTAGCAACAGTGTGATGGGCTTGAGACTGACGAGCCTGGTAGGCTTGGCGGGCCTGCGGAAAGAGCTTAAAACACTGGCGGATCGAATGGCCCGGTCGGTCACAATATTGGCAGACAATGGACTGCCCGCGTGAAGAAGCAACTAAGGGAGGCCCATTGTAAGGAGAATGACGAAATGGGCTTTGGGCCAGTGGAGAGTCAGCCTTGGAAAAATCGTCCCGCTGGGAGGAAGGCCTGGACTGCTGGCTGGATGAAATTGGGGAGCCTCCAAACCCTCGCTGGGATCGGGAATGGAAGGAGGCGCCGCCTCCCTGTCGCTGCTGATGGTGAGAAAGGAAGGCTGTGGGAACAGAGGTGCGGACTTGTGCCTTTAGATCAGACTCGTATTCAACGTGTGAATCCACAAGATCCTCCAGAGTAAGGCCCGGTCTGCGAGCACGAACAGTAGCAGCAAAGGCAGTATATTCGTCGCCCAGGCCACGAAGACAGAAGACCACCATATCCATATCGGAAACCGGCGCACTGACAAGTGCCAGTTCGGCGGCGAGACTTTTCAGATCATTCAGAAACGTCAAAACATCATTCTCTCCCTTCACAGTCTTGGCCAATTTAGTCTTCAAATGGATGACACGAGATGGAGCACTACTCGCGTATAACTTTTCAAGAATCAGTCACGCTTCGCGTGACGTAGAAGCCGCAGAGACAAAGGAATAAATAGACTCAGAGATGGAACAGCGCAAGGCATGTAATATGAGCTTATCTTGGAGAAACCAATATTGATACTTGATAGGCCGGATTGGATTGAGAGGCAGCCTCCACATTGACCGTGCGGGGAGGAGCAACAGTGGAGCCATCGATGAAGCCGAACAGATCAAGGCCCATAAGGAGAGTTTCAAGTTGAGATCGCCATGAGGCAAAATTAGTGGGGGTGAGCTTCAGGGGAAGCTGAGCGGCAGGATTGAACGTCACAATGACAGGGATTTCAGCAGTGGCAGCGGTGTCGTGGATAGTGGAACTATCGGACATTTTGACAAAGAACAGAGTGGCCGAAGAAGCCAGAGACAAGAGAAAAAAAATCAAGAAGGATGAAATCGGATCGATACTAGCGGACCGTTGCTAGCTCTGATACCATGTTGAGATTGTGAACTTTGGTAGATGAAATTGATAGCAATCAAAGCGTGATTTGCATTATGGTATTCTGTTCTCTATATACACGTTTACAGGGAAAGTAGTTCAGAGTTTTAAGGAGAGGTTACAGGTAGTGGGGGAGTGGTTATACAGGTGTGGGCAAATAATAAAATAAAGAGAATAAAGAATTTTATTCTTTATCTCTAATAGCTTCCACCCAAGTGAGATCGAGCATCTCTTCTCTTCTCCTTTGACTACCTAAGGCATTGTTTCCACTGACCGGCGGCGGTACGGTAGATTCTGGGAAAGGGAGTGTAGCGGCAGAGGTTTTTTTTTTATAGTTTTTATGTGAAAAATAATTATATACTAAGTAGGGGCAAAATAGTCATTTCATCTGGTCAACTAACAGAAATTCTGGCAGAATGGTAGATTTGTTATGTGTTCATAATTAAAGGATTAAAATGGTATATTTGTTAACTTGCAATAGTAAAGGGTATAAAATATTATTATCCTTTTTTAATATTAAGTGTCCAAAATTAATTTTTTGCATATAAGTTCAACAAAATAGATGGTAAATTATATTTTAGTACCTAATTTTTTTCTTACATTTTGATACTTTAATTTTTTAAAATTTACAAATAGTTCAAAAGTTATGAGATTTTCACTATGTTTTAAGAAATTTGTGGTCTACTTCATAAGATTTTTGGTATGCTTTAAAAAAATTGTGATTTGTTTTAATAAACTTGTGGTATGTTAGGTTTCTGATATACTTCAGGAGACTTGTGGTCTGCTTATTGAGATTTTTTGTATGCTTTAAAAAAATTGTGATCGGTTTTAATAAAATTTTTGGTCTGCTTTATGCGATTTTCGGTATGATACAGGAGAGTTATGGTATGTTTGATGAAGCTTCTGATATGCTAAAAAAAATATAGGTGAGATTGTAGTTTCCTGTCTTTTATCCTATTGAACGTAACGAAATGGTAAGCTTTTCTACAAGTAGTAGCTATATATGTTACAGATAAAAATCCTCCGGAAAATTGATTGATTTATTTATTTATTTATTATGGTAAGTAGATTTGACAAAATTTGCTTATATAAATACATCATATCTTAAAAATGGGTAAGAATTATTTTAGATTCAAATCCGAGATTCTTACCAACATTGTTAACAGAAAAAATATATATATACATACATACCAATAAAAGATGATACACCTTGTATACATACCAATAAAATGTATAGAGACATTACAATTTCCTTATACATCATGCATGCTCAATCAGATCCGAAATCGCAGTTCTGATTTCCTTATGGAGATGATTCTTTAGACCTGTAAATTACGACTTTCCATATACATCGATACCCATCTTTGTTTCCCAGTAATATATATAAGAAAGAAGAACAATTAATAGAATAGAGGTTGAACTCGAAGAACAACGACAATTAATTAACCCACTAGAGTAACTCACAAAGAAAAGGGGGGTAAAAAAAAGAGATGGAGGGCAGAAGAAAGGCTCTGAATGGTTCAGTATGGCTGTTGCTGTTGGTGGCTGCGATGATGATGGGAAGGCAGCAAGTCGTTTTGGGAGGTAGGGCCGACTTCAAAAAGTGCTACGACGACTGCATGAAGAACTGCAACCAACCTATAGGCACAGAGCAGTGCAGCATTGACTGCGTGGACAAATGCAAACCTCCGTCGGCAACGGGCAGTACCCTTGGTTATGTTGATCATCGTGGTGTTCATTGATCAGTATGACATATGCTTTTTGTTTTCTTTCTTCGAAAACTGGATTAAAAAATCAAAATAGATCATGTTGCGTGGTGTTTCTGATATATTATTAATAAAGATTTCCTACTTTGGATTTTATTGTTCCGGTGTTATATATATATGATTGCAAGGGAATGATGTAAGATCAATTTTTAGACTTCTTTCAAGAATTCCGAGTCAATATTATTGCAGCTTACTCTAACTGCCTCTCCAGAAATTTTGTAAGTGCTATGCTTGAATGTGTAAACCATTTTCTCCATCATCTATCCGGAAGAGGTAGGATGACACCTAAATTTTTTTTCGGGATAAAAATTATTAACCAATCAGAATATTTGGGAATTTCGATCCACTACACAAAATATGATTTCATATAAATAGAAGCGAATCTATTATATCACACATTAGACTATTTGCTTATGCAGTTCTCAATATTGGGTTTACCCATTTAAACTGTATTGAAAAGAATATTTTCAACTTTGAGTTACATTAAGAACTCGAAACTCAAATACCCAGAACTCAAATATACGCTCAATTAACAAATGATTGTTAATGGATTACATAAAAAAGACTTAGTTAAGAGTATAGAAAATAAAATGTATTTTAAAATTATTTCGAAATGTCAAAAACATATTGTGGTTGTTTATTTAAACAGAGCTTTTATTAGTCGGTCATATTTTTCTTTTAAGCGAATTACTTGTGTATCAATATTATTTTAACTATATGTTTTAAATAGCTATTCTTATAGTTATTCATGTTAAAAGGACACTACCGAATCAAGCACAACTTTAAGAATTGTTTGAGGAACTATTGCCACATGCCTGCTTGCTAAGGGCCATACTCTTAACTAGCATTGGGCTCGGTCCATTGACTGGTATAGTATAGAACATCGATATGTATTGGGTTTTACTCTATGCATAATGAATTGCGATGAAAATTATATTATGTACCAAGAACGTTTCGACTACACAGATGATTTTGCCTTCTCATTAGTGTGTTCTACCATTGTGAAACCAATTGTAGGCCTTCAGAAGTATAATCTTTTGATGCTTGATAGCCCTTCAAAAGTATAACTTTTGGATGCTATCCCACTTCACTTTCCAAACATGGAGTAGATTTTGTTGGGAGAGTTTCCTTGGAAACCACTCACAAAAAAAATTTTCAAGTAAATTTCATGCTATTGTGTGTTTCTTTTATTCCATAGTGCACATTATATTAAAAACACCTACTAAATCTTATTAAAATCACCCTACTAAGGTTAGAGCAGGTTAAATGGTTTCTTGTTTTTGAGCTTGTGATCCTTTTTATCTATATCCTGCTTTAGCAGAGAGGTATCACTATCTTCTGCTATTTATGGCCCCTAACTCTACTAAACCTCTCCACAATGCACATTTTAGTAAAACCACCTACTAATAAAGCTCCATAAAGAACATCTAAAATTTATAAATAGTAATCTTAAGAGTCATTCTACTTCAAGCCAACAAACAAATCATGAAAGTTAAATTTCTAACGGAGTGCCACAGCAAAATCTTAGATTTAGAATATTGTAAAAACAAACCATTCGCAAAATCCAAATATGAAAAACATAATACTTAAAACAAACTTAACTAATCATGGAAAAACAAACTTAACTAATCATGATAGCTAAGCTTCTAAATGGTTGCCACCACACAATCTAAAAGTTCTTATATTGTAGAAACAAACCATTCATAAACATCTCACTATGGCAAACAGGCCCTTCACTGCACAAAGCTTGTATCAGTACTACTTCAGTTTCTTGGGTCACATTCGTCCCTATATTTCCTTTTCTGCCCTGTGAAGATTGTCCCTCCATGAACCTCAGGAGTTGGCTTAGTCTTGCTGGTGTCCTCCAAGCAGGAGTTGCACTTGTGTGGAGTTGACTTCCTGTCTCGCTCAATTGTTGCAATCAAATTAGAGTAATACAATAAATTAATTAACCTTCTACCCTCTTCTATTATATGAATGGATGCGTTGCATATATATTCATCACTTACCCCAAGTGTATCATGCTCCATACTAACCACAGAATACTCAGCTTGAGGATTCAAAAACTCATAACTGAGTAAATTTTAACATGTAATTTCAGTCTACACGTTCATAACTTGCTGGATTTGTGGAGGAATGGGGTCTTTCTTCCTCTGACTTGCTTGGAATAATACATTAACCACTTCTCCAAAGAAACGCAGACCCTGACGCTCCAAAATAGAAAATAAGCTTCACCGTAATCATCTTGCAAACGGAGTTTCACTCTATACCTAGAGCCAATATGCAATCAAACTGAAAATGTCATCATTTTCATGTCTATTCCTTCGAGTCAACTAACGACATGGTTCCTATAACATTGAAACAACAAAATTGCAGTTTGCAGTTTGCAGGAAAACATAATCAGGTTAGAAGCTTACTTGGCTTTTGCAATCGCACATGGTGTCTTGTAGTGTCCATAAAAGTACTCCACCGTGTGCTCTTCCACTTTGTGAAGGCATACAACTCATCCCATGTACCACCAGTTAGATAGTTCTCAGTCACTTGCCCTTCAACAGAAAACATCTTCTCCTAAAATTGACAGCAAATAATATATAATAGTATATAGAAGTGCCGAAATGCTGCTTGATTGTAAAGAAAAAAACCTAACAATCTGCTCTTCTATAATTTTGAATTCATGGAGTTGAACAATAGGACATCATATGCTATATAATAACAATGTCATTATGCAATAAACAAAGTATATTAGAGAAGCTGAATATAAAAACTTCATTCATAAAATAAGAGAACTTTTAAATTGAATGTTGATACTCTTTCAGTACTCCGCCTTCTTGCCTCTTACTTGCCACAAGTAGTTCGCTGGCGCGTCTGTATCTCGCCGGTGGGCTTATCTTTTGGTCTGACAGTTGGGCAAATCGGATGAAATATCCAAACTGGTCGATTAAGAGACCTAATAAGCTGGAGGAAGCAGGTATCTGTTATGACCCAGATGATCGTTAACAGGAATATAATTAATCATCAATCAGCATGTGAAACTCCAAGTAACCATTAACAATCAAATGTGTAGCATAACCATAATAAATCTAGCCTATGCAAACGAAAGAACACGAGAGTTTTACGTTGTATCCTCGGTCGAGTATTGACCGAGACTAATCCACGGGAGAGGGCTGCCTCTCCGACTTGATCTTATTATTATTTGCCGCTAGGTTACACTGGCCGAATGGCCTACACACCTTTTATACTCCTCGTCTCCTAGGTTTACATAACATGAACGTGAACTCAAATTCAACCTAGGACAAGGACTCCTTGTCGTACAAGTAACAGCATGGAAACAACTTGTAGACAGGCCCGGGCCCACATGGGCTGACTTGGGCTCAACTTCATCCCGATCCAATACGCCCCCACAAGCTGGACGGTGAAGGTCACGAACGTTCATCTTGGACAGTAAGAACCGAAAACGATATGCACCCAAGCCTTTGGTGAACAAATCAGCAACCTGGAGATGTGAACTAACCTTGAGAGGAAGAATGTCACCGGAAATGAATCGTTCTCTGCCAAAATAACAATCCATTTCCACGTGCTTCGTCCGCTCATGAAACACAGGATTAGCTGCAATGTGAAGAGCAGCTTGATTATCACAGTAGATAGGAGTCGGTTGAGACTGCGAAACCCCTAACTCATGAAGAAGCCATCTTAACCAAAGAACTTCACTAACCGTGCTAGCCATAGCACGATATTCAGCTTCAGCTGACGACCGAGCAACCACTTTCTGTTGTTTAGTTCTCCAGGAAATGGGAGCCGAACCAAGAGAGATGAAAAAACCACTGGTAGACCGACGAGTAGACTGACAACCGCCCCAATCTGCATCACAGTGAGCAATCAGCTCCAGTGAATTGGTGGCGGGAAAATAGAGACCTTGACCTGGTGAGTTCTTCAAGTATCGAAGAATCCTCATTGCTGCGTCCATATAAGCTTGAGTTGGAGCATGGACAAAGCGACTGAGTATATTGACCCCATAGGTTATATCGGGACGAGAAACAGTGAGATAAAGTAATCGTCCAATTAACCGCCGGTAAGAAGAGCCATCGGCAAGGGGAGAGGAACCTGGCTTAGTCAACTGATGGTTTTGCTCTACCGAGAAAGCACTGGGACGAGAACCAAGTACACCAGCCTCGGTAAGAATATCCAAGACATATTTCCGTTGACTAAGAATAATCCCGCGCGGAGATCGAGCAACTTCCAATCCCAAGAAATAACGAAGAACACCAAGATCCTTGATACTGAACTTTTGATCAAGAACCTTCTTCACATGATCGATGAAGTCCATGCTATCTCCAGCTAGAATGACATCATCCACATATATCAACGCAACGACAAAGACATTCTCTCGACGATAAACGAAAAGAGAATGATCCGCTAGGGACGCGCGGAAACCGAGTTCGCCAAGCGCATTGGTGAACTTTTGATACCAATTACGCGAGACTTGACGAAGTCCATAGATAGACTTGTGAAGGCGACAAACACGATTGTCACCTGGACTAGCAAAACCAGGAGGTAGCTTCACGTAGACCTCTTCTGATAGATCGCCATGAAGAAACGCGTTGTTAACATCCAGTTGATGTATGAACCACCCTCGACTAACTGCAACTGCGAGCAAACATCGAACAGTGACCAACTTGGCCACTAGTGCATAAGTATCATGATAATCCACTCCCTCAATCTGCGTATATCCTTTTGCGACCAGGCGAGCCTTGTAGCGCTCAACTGAACCATCAGGGCGATATTTGACTTTAAACACCCACTTGCAATCGATACACCGTTTGCCCGGAGGGAGAGATAGCAAACTCCACGTACCATTTGCGACAAAGGCGGCAATCTCCTTGGCCATTGCTTCCCGCCAGCAAGCATGACGAACAGCTTCACGAAAGGAGGTTGGCTCACGAATTTTGTCAACCTCGGCCAAGTACGAACGATACTCGGGCGTCATGCGTGCGTAGGATACATGGTTAGACAGCGGGTAGTGAACATGAGACGCGGACTGTAAATCTGTCTCATAGATGTCGACTAGGTGTCGTGGGGACCTGCGCTCACGATCACCACGTCGAGGTGCAGCAGCGACCGGTGTGGGCAACTCTGTCGGGGAGGTAGTAGTGGACGGAGGCGCAGGGCGACGAACGTCTGGAGTCTGGGGAGACGAAGACTGATGGCCAGACGAAGGGGAACCCAGCTGCGCCCCCACTGGTGACAGGGGACGAGAGCTAGAAGCCTCGCCGAGGGGAACTGGCAGCTCATCTGACTTGGGCTGCGCAACGATGTCATCAACAAAAGTTGCTGGTGGTACCCAATGAAATTCCCGCGGATCTTGTGCCTGAAACGGGAAATAGGTCTCGTGGAAAAGGACATCACGAGAGACGACGATTTTGCGACTTAGCAAATCGTATACTTTGTAACCATTTTGAGTCGCGACATAACCCAGGAAAACCCCTGCTCGACCTCTGTCTGCAAATTTGTGAAGGTTACTGTGTGTATCCTTCATATAAACAAGACAACCGAACACTCGAAGGTGACTATACGAAGCGGGCTTGCCGAACAGAACCTCAAAAGGCGTTTTTCCAGTAGCTACAGTGGGCATCCTGTTGATTAAATATGTGGCGGTGAGAATGCATTCACCCCAAAACCGAAGTGGAAGACCTGCCTGAAAACGTAGAGCACGCGCAGTTTCAAGGATGTGACGATGTTTGCATTCGACGACCCCGTTTTGTTGAGGGGTATCGGTGCAACTGGTTTGTAAGACGATACCAGACTTCTCGTAGTATTCGCGCAGAGATGACGTTGAAAACTCATGCCCATTATCTGCTTGAATACGTTGAACTTTCTTACCAAACTGAGTGTGCACCATTTCACAAAATGCAACAATACATCGGCCAACTTCCGACTTAAATTTAATCAAGTAAACCCATACACTGTGACTGAAATCATCAACCACTGTCAAAAAATAACATGCCCCACTGAGAGAAGCCATCTGATAACCTCCCCAAATATCCATGTGCAATAACTGAAAACAATCCGAAGTCTTGATACTACTAGAAGGAAAAGGTAACCGACTTTGTTTTGCTCGTAAGCAAGAATGACAAGGTTCCTTAGTCGGAACGGCCGAGAAAGGAACAACATGACTAAGATGTGATAGCTTTGCCGATGAAGGGTGTCCGAGACGGCTGTGCCACAACTCTGCAGTCAACTTCTCTTTACCATCCGCAGCAAACACATAATTGTCATTACTCCCAAGCAGCTTCAAGTAATAGAGACCTTCACGGAGAATCCCTTCCCAATCACGCTCCTGGAGCGTAAGTCCTGAAGAACACACATATCACGAAGAAAAATCAAAGCTACATCATTATCTTTCGTCAATCTGCTGACAGACAATAAGTTGCAGCAGAACTCTGGTACGTGTAGAACTCGATCCAGCTTCAATCCTGTAGATAAAGTGACCGATCCCACACTTTTGACAGGAACACTATCGCCATTAGGTATCCTAACCGGCTGACTGGTTTGACTAACACCATCTCGACTCAACCAATTTTCATCGTTAGTGATATGTTCGTTACAACCAGAATCAATTAACCATTCGGAATCACTGAAAGAAGTACCTGCCATGTGTGCCGAGGGGTCAATGTGTGGAGATGATGCGCCAAAAAATTTCTTCAGCTGTTCGAGCTGGTCCATCGTGAACCCAGGAACAGGACTCACATCTGTCTTAGCTTGTGCAGCCTTGGGAGGTCCATCGGATTTATTGCGACGCCTCTTATCACCACGTTCACCTTGATTACTAGACTTGTTGCGGGGCGGCCAGCCGATCAAGTCATAGCATGACTCCTTGGAATGGCCGATCTTCCCGCAATGCAGACACTTAGCACGGCCGTCGGACGTGCGCGGGCCATCAGACGCGCGAGGACCACCCGACCGCTCTCCTTCATTCGTGGCTGCAAAAGCCGCAGCTTCAGGAGGAGCGCGCCGTTTCTGAGCGAGCAAACGCTGCTGCTCATCATTGGAAACCATATTGAAAGCTTCGGATAGAGTAGGGACCGGCTTCATGGCTAAAATTTGGCTTCGTACAGTGCCGAAACTTTCGTCTAAACCCATCAAGAAATCATAAAGCCTTGCACATTCCTCCTTGGTACGTATGCGCTGCTCTAATCCACAAGTGCATTGGCCGCAAATGCACATCTCTGCCGGCGACATTGACTGAGCTTCCTCCCAGAACGCCCTGAGCTGAGTATAAAAGGAAGACACCGACAATTTTTCTTGCCACAACGCGCTGATAAGTCGTCGTAACTCATAGCCTCTTGTGAGACTACCTTGACCGAATCTTTCTTTGAGATCCACCCAGACTTCACGCGCTGTTTTGGCGTATCGCACACTGCTTCTGACTTCTTTGTCCATAGCCATTCGAAGCCAGCTTTTGACGACTGCATTGCACCTATTCCAGGCGCGCAACTCAGGCTCCGTCGTAGGTCGAGGTATTGTTCCATCGACGAACCCGAACTTGTTCTTCACTACAAGTGCATCACTCATATCAACTACCCATTCACCATAGTTCGTTGGGGTCAGGACATCCCCAACGTTGAGTTGTCCCCCACAATCAGAGGGATCAAGATAATAGACCGACATAGGATCTGTGGACATCTCGGAGTTGACAGCTCCGTTCTTCATGCCCGTTCCATCCTTTGTACCCGACCCTGTGGGTTTCTTCCCATCATCAGAGTCACTCATGATCGAAATCAGTTAACCCAGAACAGCAGCGACTTAGCAGGACCGATGCTATGATACCATAATAAATCTAGCCTATGCAAACGAAAGAAAACGAGAGTTTTACGTGGTATCCTCGGTCGAGTATTGACCGAGACTAATCCACGGGAGAGGGCTGCCTCTCCGACTTGATCTTATTATTATTTGCCGCTAGGTTACACTGGCCGAATGGCCTACACACCTTTTATACTCCTCGTCTCCTAGGTTTACATAACATGAACGTGAACTCAAATTCAACCTAGGACAAGGACTCCTTGTCGTACAAGTAACAGCATGGAAACAACTTGTAGACAGGCCCGGGCCCACATGGGCTGACTTGGGCTCAACTTCATCCCGATCCAATAAACCAGGACAAGTTATGGTTACTATATTTTGTTTTAATATAAAAATATTTACTAGCGACTAATACTAACAGGCAAATTACATTTTGTCACATATTGGAATATTTGTAGAGACAGATATTAGTACATATAGAGACATATCGTAAATTTGTTGCGTTTAAGGTACTTTTAGAGACAGATATTGCATTTGTCTCAATACTTTAATCGTTATAGCCTGTTTTCCTTGTAGTGCATCTCAAGTTTCTCGACAATCCAATAGCGACGAACATGTGCATTGGGAGGAGGATCTTGAACAACGAATAGTTTGAACCAATTGTCTCGTTTTGAGACGATTGGACCAAATTGAATCGATTGTCAGCAAAAAAAATTGGATGGATCAATTTTGAATTGATCCATTTTTAGTCAATTCCAATTGTTTGAGGTGTAGCAGGTAATTCGACTTGACTCGTTTGAATGGACTCATTTATAAAATGAGACAATTGACCAAAATGTGTCATTTTTAAATTGATCCATCCAAATGACCCCTAAGACACCTAGATTGTTTGATATTTGCAATTGTGAATATTGATGTATTTAATGAATATATTGTTTAAATGAGTTCATTTTAATATTACAACGTTTGGTTATTGTAATCGTGATTTTATAAATTTAAAAGATAAAGTAATTTTTTTAAATAAGTCATATTTGCCCATATCTTGAGTTGGAGAGAGTAAGGCTGTTAATCGGTCTCCGGTTTTTCGGTTACCACCGAAACCGAACCGAAACCGTCGGTTTAATGACCAACCGAAAACCGTCAGTTGCTTGCGGTTTGCGGTTGCGGTTGGCTGTCACCGGCCGTGGGGAAATCAATTGTAGCGGTTAGCGGTTAAAAACCGCAACCGTACAAATTAACCGCAAAAACCGACCAAGACACTTAAACAGCGTCGTTTGGCCTTTTCCAGAGGGGACTCCCCTCCTCCCCTGACCTAAATGGCGAAATCGCACTTCGTTCGGCCTCTCCCCAGTCCCCTCTCACCCGCCGCTCCTCCCCATTTCTGACCTAATCCCTACCCTCGCCGCCAGTCGCCTCGTCCGGTCGTCCCCGTCAAGCTTGTCGGTCGTCGGCCGTCGCAGCGCCGTCCTCACTCCTCTCGCTCCCAGCCTTCGTCTCATCGCCGCCCTCCCGCTCCCAGCCTTCGCGTCGCCGCTGTCCTCCAACAGAAGTCGTCGTCGCCGAATCAACCTACTCCCTCTTCGTCAATCGTCGCCCCGTCGTCCTCAACCTCTTTCCTTCGCCGTCGTTTGCCGTCGTCCTCGATCTCCGATCTTCCTCCTTGTGCCTCCGGCGACGGATTCAGATCCAGATCCTCCTCTCACACTCTCTCCCCTTCCTCCCCCATCTACCTCGATTCGCGGTGGAATCAGCTCCGAATTCGCGGCGGACTCATATCTGATTTTCGGTGACATGCACATCGACGGTGGTGGTCGGAGTTGTTGTGTGTCGGTCTAAGAGCAACCGTCACTTCAAACCGAAACCGACGGTTGCGGTTGGCGGTTAACCAATCCTCCCTTCGGTGTCGGCTACGGTTGGGGAATACACCCTGTTTTCGGTGTCGGCTAACCGACGGTGCGGTTCGGTTAAACCGAAACCGCACCGACTAACAGCCCTAGGAGAGAGAATGAAAATTGGAAAGTTTGAGGAACGAAAAGGGAGACATGTTTAAAGTAAGAAAACTGGAATTCAATATATTAGAGGAACGAAAAGGGCAAATCACTTATCCTTTTGGCATCTTATTTCTCTCTTCCAACTACGCGCGTAAAACGCAAAAGCCGTATATATTGACCAACCCGACTAGCTAGCTAAAGATGACGAGGAGTGAATGTGGCTCTTCTTCTACTACACTACTACTAGTCTACTACAAGTGGGCATAACAAACCCACGTACCATTGTTGTCCACTAATTAATTTCATTCCTAAAACAGAGAGAAGCTTTCTGAAAGGGTGGAAGAAGGAAGCTTTGTTGCTTCAGGAAACGCGCACATATATATGCATGGTGATAGTGCATGAAAGGATGGCTAGCCAGTCACCAAATAGTTAGTTTGTTTGTAGAGCACATCTTTTGCGTAATCAACCTAGCTTGCTGTCATCAAGTCAAGGGCGAAGAATTATAGTACTGATCATGGGTAGCTAGCTATATATTACTGTTGTTCTTGATCATCAACTAGCTAGCAGTACTACTGGAGTCTGGAGGATCCACCACCGCATCAAGCAGCACTTGTTGGCTCCTATCCTTCATAAACAAGCAACTCAAGGCACCAACAAACATGAAAGAACTAAACACGAGCAGCGGCGTGCCCGCCGCAGTGATGGATTCGTGAGAGATGGGGATCACCTTTAGGTCAAGTAACCAATCCACTCCCAAACCGGCCGCTACGGCTAGGGTCACTCCAATGGCTCTAGCCGGAAGCATCAGTGCTTCCGGCCCGTAGAGCCAAGGGACTGGCCCAAGCCCTAACCCGGTCCCGGCCTCGAGCCCCAAGGAACCCGCTACGTAGCACCTGAACGCGGTCCCACGAGTGATACGACCGTGCTGGCTTGCGATCGCCGCTCCACCCAAACCCGCCATGGCCACCATCGTCGTCGACGTGCTGACCACCATCAGGGATACCCGTCCGTGGCCAAAACACCGGTCCAAGAGGAACGAGGCAAGAAGCGAGCCTAGCAACTTGGAGCCGAGTAGCATTTGGATCGCAGCCAGGTACATTTCTCGGGAGTCTTGCTTGTTTTGGGCAAGTGTCAGCCTGATGTAGCTCAGGAGAATGTACTCCCCCGATACCCGCTGGAGGGCTTGCTGCACGGCGGCTACCATGATGATCCCCCACGTCTCCCGGCGAGACAGCTGGCCCCACATTCCCGGTATCCCTCCGGGGGATGTCTCGTCCAGAACGGTGTCCCTCTCGGTCTCCTGAGAGATGCCAGCAGCATTCTTCAGCTGCCTCATCCTCGCTTCCACTTCAGCTGCTGGAGTTCTCAACTTGTCTTCGAAGAGCTGTCTGGCCGTCCGGACTCTGCCATTAATCACCAGGAAGCAAGGCGACTCAGGCATACGAAAGGCGGCAAGGACGGTGAAAATGAAGGACGCGACGCCAGGAATCGCCATCATGAACCGCCATCCAAGCGTCGATGCCACCTTCGAGAAGGCGTACTCCATCACGTACCCCATCATGGCTCCGAGGCAGAGAAACAACTGCATGCATGTAATTAGTAATTACTAATCAGTTAAAACGCGAGAAAACACGTACGACATCGTTTTTTTTTAGTTCGTACGTACGTACCTGCGGGATGGATTCCAGAAACCCTCGGTGGCGGGCCGGAGAGATCTCCGCAATGTAGACGGGCCCGATGGCGAGCCCAAAACCGAGGCCCACGCCCATGAGGCCTCGGCCGGCTTTGAAGCACTTGAACGTGTACCCGATGACGAGGACCGCCACGCCGACGGTATAGGCAAGTGCTCCGACGAAGAACATCTTTTGCCGGCCGATGGTACTCATGAGGAAGCCCGCTAGGAGTGCACTAAAGAAGACGAAGCCCCTAATGCTGTCCTCGAATCCATCAATGGTCTCCTCGAAGCTCTCCTGAATTTTGTTCTGGCCGTACAGTACTGCCACTTCTGAGATGATGGAAATAATTAAAAAGGAGAGAGAGAGAGAGAGAGAGAAAACTAATTAATAATTAATTAAGCAATCGAGATCGACATAATTTTACGGGAAAGCTGCCTGTCACATAGTGTACATGTAGCTAGATGGTGGTGATTAGCGCAACATATATACGTACCGTAGCCGAGAAGGAAGAAAGGGAAGGAAGCGACGGCCGTCGAGAAAAAGGCGAAACCATTTGGCACCATCACGATTCTTGTAGAAACTTTTATTATTGATCAACTGGAGAGTGGAGATCAGTTGGTTTGTATATAGAGAGTTCGGGGAAGAAAAGAGAAGAGAGAGTCAGAGTGAGTGAGCGGGAACTTATGTAACAGGTTCGTTACTCTAATACGTTGTTGTCCTTAAACGAAGGTGCAGGGTCTTATTTATAGAGCAAGTATAGCTAGACGTACGACGTGCATGTAGCTTTTAAGTTAAAGTGAGAACTAATTCCTTTCTCTCTCCCCCCTCCCTCCCTTGAACAGACTAACCTTTTGCTGAGCTTTGGTTGTAAGAAGCAAGCATCAAGCTCCTTTAAGCTCTCGGTATATTAATATTGTTTCATCAAATAGGGTTATCACGTAAAATTTTCGTGCGTGATAATTTCTCTTTTATGTTGTCAAAGAGAGGTTACTGGGAATTCACTACGCTATAGATTCACTCTCTATATGTTCAAATTAAGCGATGCAAACTAGTCCCAAGTGATTTTTCATTTACTACTATTAGCAGCTCAGGTTTGGGACGTGCGTTTGTCGTCACTAAAAAATTGGGAAAACTAGATAAATCATTTATTAATGCATAATAATCATATCATTATTATAATCTTCTCCATCTGATCATCAAGAAAATTAAATTAATGCAAAATCATAATCATAAGAAAATCACTAATCAATTAATCGACTTGGCGGCGTCGACTCCATGAGGGTCTGCGCTTGGAGGAGTGCATTTGTCGACGCACTTCTCGATGCACCAACTCCTCGACGAGGATTTGCATTGGGCGTAGCAATCATCGTAGCACTTCTGATCAAAGGCAGGATGAACATCGTTGTTACCAGTAACGTGATTGCCATTCAAAAAGACTTGTCGTCCTCCTCCTCCTTCCACCATCATCATCATCCCTAGAGTAACCATCACCATCATCAACATCAAACCCTTTCTGCCGCTCTCCATTTCTTCCAACGTAACCCTAAGATCAAAAGGTAGAGTGGAACAAGAAAAACCTCTTTTTTTTTTTCGCTCACTGATTTATCCTTCTAGGCTAGCTAGCTCTCTTGCTTGTTCTAGGAAGAGAGTGATCTTTTCTTTTATATATAGACGGCCATGGTTGGACGCATTAGGGAAGTCATGAATATGGGAGCGGGTGGGTTAGTATAGATTTGTATAAAGAATGGGAAACTAAATATTTATGAATGGTATAAAAGAATGAACGTACTAATGAAGGAATTAACCTTCCTTAGCTTAATTACTCATTGTGATTTGTTTTCCCATTTGATGATGCAAGTACGTTATGTTAGGTAGAGTAAGAGGAGGCTCCTGTCTGGTTTGGTATTTGACCGAATCGGTGTATTTAAGGATTGGAAGTAAAATAGAGATATAGAGATGATAAGGAAGAAGTGTAAGAAAAGAAATGTATTGATCCTATGATTTGATTTTGATTCTGTGGATTTATTTCTCTTTATTTTAAAAGATTTATAAACCAATCAAGTTAATAGAATCTATTTTTCACGCCTATTATATAAGGAAACTAATCTCACCCAATATATATATATATATATATATATATATATAAAAGGAAACTAATCTTGCCCGTCAAAAATATAGAATAAAATTATTATTGACGATCCGGACCAGTTCGCAGGAGAGTTGAAACACTCTCCAACTATTAATTTTCTTATTGATTGGATTATTTGGCCGAAGCGAGTACACGAATACATGATCTAGCCTATTTCACAAGATTTAACTAGGGTTATTGTTTTCTCCAATAATTGACCATCCATCACCACCACCAAATCCACTTTCCCCTAACCAGTAATATTCGTCCTCCTTCCTTTCAGAGACGGCCTCCTTGAAAATGGGGATGCAACAAAGGCTAACCCTAAATTAACTAAAGAAAAAGAAACAGAGTGCTTGTCTCTAACTCCTAGCCTAGCTCACAAAAATATTCTTTGAAATGAATAAGCTTGAAAGATTTGCTTATTAGGCTAAAGCTCTTATGTGCCCACTTTGACGTCGGAATCGCATTCCGTGGTGGTTCTGGGAGGTGTTCTTATCTTTCGGGAACCGTTTTGAAGTCTCACCATATATAGAAGGGGAAAAAGTAGTCAGAAAAGAAACAATGAAAGATGAGAAAAGGTTTTCTTAACATATGCTTTACTTGAAAGTTGAAAGGCCACACTGCCTGCCGCTTATGCAATGTGTGTCTCAAGGCTCAACTTTTGCTACCCTTTTTGGCAGTGGCTGCATACGAAGAACGAATTTGTGACCACAGGATAAGTATTAGCGACCAATATGATGCTTTAGTGAACATAATCTGTTGGTCGCCTCGCCAGAGAAACTCTTATATGCCCCCGCCATTTCTGGTGAGCGCCCTGCCTACAATTTGAATCATCTAAGCCATGATACTTATATTATATGGGCATGGAATGTAGTTAAATTGGAAATTAAAAGAATATGGTTCTGGAATCTCAAATTGTATATGACGAGGCTAGCTAGCTAGCTATATATATGCATGTCACTATTATGTACAAAAAATAGTGTCCGGAATAAAGGTTTGATTTATGTCAGGATAAAGATCATTCATATTAGGCTAAGTAAAGCCATAGTCGCCACTACACTAGACTACTTTGAAGGAATTATGCATGCACATGCACGTATATAGAATAGTGCCAATTTTGGAGTCCCCTTATCCTCGAGGAAACATTTGTAGCTTCGCCGGAGAAGGAAAAAAGTGGAGGTGGGAAAGGAATAAAGACTCGAAATTTGTAATCTAATTGGGGGAGCATGATGAGCATTACTATCAACACAATTTTAGGTATGAGAATCTTTCATTCGGGTGCAAGGTCTCGTGTTTGAGTCTTTCTAAATTTTAATTGTATCTACGTACGATCCTAATATTTGTTCAATGCCGGCTCTTTGACCCCTGTCGGCGGAGGATGTTCTTCTTTTAAAGTTTTTCCTTCTCTTGACTCACATTGCCACAATTAGAGCTGATAAGAGGTTATATTATGGATAAACCGAACTGATCGATTGGTTAGCCCACACTGATAAGAGGTCAAAACAGTCAATTCAATCGATAGTTGAGACGGTTAGCTGTAACTGCTAATCGTGAACTTTTAACAGTTTCAATTTTTTTTCGGGCTAACCGATTAACCGGCAACCGATTATCAGCCATAACGACACCGCACGATTGATCGAGAAGTTCCAGATACGCCTCTGGTTAACCTCCGGTAATTATTTATACTCATGTCAGTTTCATGTGGGCCTCCGGTAAGCCTCGGGGATTGTTCACCTACGTTATTTGGGCTTGGTGCTAGGCCCATTTTCAATTTTCATTTCAGGTGTGATTATGGACAAAACCGAGTAACTTGTAGGCCCATTTTCAATTTTCATTTCACGTGTAGCTGCGGGCAAAACCGAGTAACTTCCCATCCCAGCCCGATCCGAACTCCTCCACGGCTCCACCCTCTGGTTCAGCTTCATCGGTTCTCATACTAGAATACGCAACTGAACTTCACTGGAGTCGACTTGGGAAGAGGAAGAAGAAGAAGCAGGAAGATGAAAATGGCGTCAATCTGAAAGTTGATCTCCCTCGCTTTTTCCCACGGAATTGATTTAGAAGTTCGCATCTTTTCTTGTTTCCCACTCCGGATCGGCCCTTCTAATGGCGTCCCGGATTGGCGGCTGCCGCCGTCCGTTTCTCCTTCTCTTCCTCCTCTCCCTCGCTTCCCAGACAGCTTTCTCGTGGAAGAAAGACGAGTTCCGAAACTGTAACCAGACCCCATTCTGCAAGCGCGCTCGCTCCAGGAAACCCGGCGCTTGTACCCTAATCGCCGATCAAGTCTCCATTTCCGATGGCCTGCTCACCGCCAAGCTAATCCCTAGGCCGATTGCCAGTCAGGAAGAGGGTGAAGAAAATCAACAGATCGCCAAACCTCTGCTTCTCTCCGTCGCGATTTACCAAGGTGGAATCCTACGCCTGAAAATTGATGAAGACCCGGCCCTCGACCCGCCCAAGACCCGGTTCCAAGTTCCCGAGGTGGTCGTCTCCGAGTTTGACGAGACCATGCTCTGGCTGTCTAGGGTGTCGACCGAGATCCTCGACGGCGATTCAGCTCCTTCCTCAGTCGTCTATTTGTCAGACGGATACGAAGCTGTTCTTCGACACGATCCATTTGAGCTTTTTGTGAGGGAGAAGTCAAGTAAGTCGCGTTTGGTTTCGTTGAATTCTCATCAGCTGTTCGATTTCGAGGAATTGAGGGTTAAGAATGAAGGGGAAGAGTGGGAAGAGAGGTTTAAAGGTCATACAGATACCAGGCCTTATGGTCCTCAGTCAATCAGCTTCGATGTATCATTTTACGGTGCTGAATTTGTCTCTGGTTTGCCTGAGCATGCTACGAGCTTAGCTCTGAAGCCAACTAAAGGCCCGGGAGTTGATGATTCCGAGCCTTACAGATTGTTCAACTTGGACGTGTTTGAGTATCTCCAAGAGTCGCCTTTTGGTCTCTATGGATCAATCCCATTGATGATTGCTCTTGGTAAAAGTGGGAAGAGCTCTGGGTTCTTCTGGTTGAACTCGGCTGAGATGCAGATCGATGTGTTGGCCGAAGGATGGAATGCAGATTCAGGACTATCCCTTCCTTCTGATCAGAAGAGAATCGATACATTATGGATGAGTGAGGCAGGGATAGTGGATGCTTTCTTTTTCGCAGGCGCGGGTCCTAAGGACGTTGTGAGCCAATACACAGCTGTGACTGGGAAGCCCGCAATGCCACAACATTTTGCCACAGCTTATCATCAATGCAGATGGAATTACAGAGATGAGGAGGATGTGGAGAATGTGGATGCCAAGTTTGATGAGCATGATATTCCTTACGACGTTCTGTGGCTGGATATCGAGCATACGGATGGTAAGAGGTACATGACATGGGATTCGGTTATGTTCCCGCATCCCGAGGAGATGCAGAAGAAATTGGCAGCCAAAGGAAGGCACATGGTGACCATTGTTGATCCTCATATTAAGCGGGATGATAATTATTATATACACAAGGAGGCTTCAGAGAAAGGGTATTATGTGAAGGATTCGAGTGGAAAGGACTTTGATGGGTGGTGTTGGCCTGGGTCATCTTCTTACTTAGATGTGTTGAGTCCTGAAGTGAGGTCGTGGTTCAGTGACAAGTTTGGGTTTGATAGCTATAAGGGTTCAACTCCGTCGCTGTATATTTGGAATGATATGAACGAGCCTTCCGTGTTCAATGGCCCAGAGGTAAGCTACTTGTCATCTGTCCTTTTTCTGTTATTCATTTTGAACAATTTTTTTGTATTCTGAAGCATACGCAAATATTAGAGAATGAAATATGAGGCATGATTATGTTATTTTGTCCCCAATAAAATGCTTACCATTGAGTTGTTTTAGTTGCTCATTTACAAAAAAGCGAAGTTTAAGCTTACGAGGTCTTCTGTCTAGCATGAGAAAGCATTCTGTAACTTTGTCGGGGTGTTTGTGATAAGGTAAAAAATTAATTGATAGTAACGAAAGTGCCAAATGGTGTAACTGTTGCGTCACAGAAAGCATTACAAATCAAGCTACATAGAATAGGCGATGTTGAGTTGAATTGTGTCATCTTTGTTTCTTTCTTGAAATTTTGTGTCTTGAACTATTTTTCCTAGCATAGGCTTCACAGGCGGGCGTCATCTTACTGATAATTCACATCATTTATCCAAAAGGATTCAACTTTCGCTCTTGCAAATTCCTTACCTGCCATTAACAAGACAAAGCTTATATTTTATGAACTAATTATATATCTTATAGAATACGTATGACTTGCTTATTTTGGCTTAGTTTTCCAATCATTTTGCCCATTGTCTATTGAAGGGTACTGTGTACCTCCACATCGTTCTTTTCATTATCACTTGTGAATTGGTGAAAACGGTGACTACAGTTTCTTTGCAGTATAACTTATTCTGTTAGTAATATGCGCAGACATCATAACAAACTTTGTTCCCTTTATGAGGCTTAGTTAAAATTGGTAACTATTGAAAAAGGGAAACACTTCAGAGTTAATTGTTCATTACTGTCAGATTTCAATGCCAAGGGACGCTTTACATTTTGGGGGAGTGGAGCATCGGGAATTACATAATGCCTATGGCTACTTCTACCATATGGCAACCTCAAATGGCCTTGTCAAGCGTGGAGATGGAAAAGACAGGCCGTTTGTTCTGTCTAGAGCATTCTTTGCTGGAACTCAGAGGTTTGGATCTGTCTGGACAGGGGATAACACGGCAGATTGGGATCACTTGAGAGCATCTGTTCCGATGATTTTGACCCTTGGTTTGTCCGGAATATCATTCTCGGGTAAGTTTTACTGCTTTTCTGTGGTGATTTGTTTGTCCTTGTCATTTCATTGTTCATTTCTTATTAAGGATATCTTCTTATTCTACCATTTAGGTGCCGACGTTGGAGGGTTCTTTGGAAATCCGGAGCCAGAGTTACTAGTACGGTGGTATCAACTTGGTGCTTTCTACCCTTTCTTTAGGGCCCATGCTCATCAGGACACGAAAAGGCGTGAGCCTTGGTTATTTGGGTACGATATCTTTGACCCTGTATCTGAACCTTAATCATTTCCTTCAATTCCTTTCATCATAGTATGGTACGCTTTCTGTTGCCTTTCAATTGATTGCAGAGAGCGAAATACGAAGCTCATAAGACAAGCCATACATGTCCGTTACATGCTGCTTCCATATTTTTACACGGTGTTCCGTGAGTCAAACACTACTGGTCTCCCCATTATGCGTCCTCTCTGGATGGAGTTCCCTTCCGATGAGGCTACCTTTAACAATGACGAAGCTTTCATGGTTGGAAGCAGCCTCTTGGTCCAAGGGATTTATACAGAGGTTCTGCTTATGACAGACCTTTTTTCTTGACACTCATACTTAATCTGTTTCATTTCTTTTTACTGACCTGTCATTCTGTGCAGCGAGCGAAACACGTTTCAGTTTACCTACCTGGGAAAGAACTATGGTACGACCTCTTGAGCGGAAGTCAGTACAAGGGGTCTCAAACTCACAAGCTAGTGGCCTTGGAAGATCGAATTCCTGCATTCCAAAGGGCTGGGACTATCATACCCAGGAAAGATCGTTATCGTCGGAGCTCCACACAGATGGTCAATGATCCTTACACTCTGGTATGCACTTATCTTCTCGTAAGCGATCAGTTCTTCTGTAATCCATCCATCTGGTATTTATGTCTGAGCCTGAGCTGGTACTGTTGTTTAGGTGATAGCTCTGAACAGTTCTCGAGCAGCTGAAGGGGAGCTCTACATTGACGATGGGAAGAGCTTCGAGTTCCTGCAAGGAGCCTACATCCACCGACGATTCGTTTTCTCGAATGGAAAGCTCACATCTCTAGACCTGACCCCTAACAACAAGTCGTCGAAATTCACCTCACAAACCGTCATCGAAAGAATCATACTCCTGGGATACTCTCCTGGACCGAAGAACGCCCTGATCAAACCCAGGAATGAGAAGGTTGAGGTGGGACTTGGGCCACTCGTGCTTGAAACCGGCCTTGGATCTTCTTCCTTGGTTGTAACCATTCGGAAGCCAAGTCTCCCGGTGGACAAGGACTGGACTGTAGAACTCGTGTGAGAGCTGACATCTTCATGCATGAAAAGAGACCAGAAACTGAAAGAAGGCGAAGAAAGAATCTCTCCAAGTTGCTGAATGGAAATTTTTGTGTAATGTAACTATCCTTGTTCTCCCTTTCCCTTTTTGAGGGATACGAGAAGAAAAAAAGGACCCAATTTTCAGCAACACTTGTTCTACTTAGAAGCATGAGCATACAGATTCAAGTTTCAGAGAGCTCTAAGATTGAATCATCAGACAGTAGATGAGTTTTGACTCGCAGGACATTTCTCTCTTGTATGTCATCCTGGAGGTGTAGCTCTCCCATCCCATACTGTTCATTTTAGGTACCAAAAGTTGAACTGAAGTCTTCCATCTGGTTTTCTACCAATTTGATCCCAAAGTGAACTCAACCAAAGAAACTAACAGATAAAGTCACATGAACTGGAATTCCATCCGTTCATACTCTCTTTACCACACCTAATCAATGTCTAGATATGGAGTGGTTTCTGAGAATCCCCATTAGAAGTTAGAACCTTCCTTCCTAGTCCTACACGACAAAAAGTCAAAGAAGGAAGCCCCTCCTTGGTGTAAAGTAAAGTAAAAACACTCTTTCTCCTCAATTTCCTCCATGCCCAATAGTCAAAGAAGGCAAACCCTCCAATACCGTGTTATTTATTTCCTCTCCCTGACCGAATCAAACTCGACAAACCCACGCCTCTCTATTTCAAAGTCGTCACCAACAAACCTGACCATATAGCACTTATATCTATATAACGTATACAAGACTTTTGGTAACCATAACATCATCAGCTAGCTTTCCTATATATCACCACCCAAAGAAATCAAACTGAACACACCACCACAATGACGGACCAAAACAAGAAGATTCACCCGGTGACCAACCAAGAAGACATAGAGGCTGCCGTCCCGACCGCGCCACTCGTCCCCCGTGGCTCCTCCAAGTCCGACCACGGCGACCCAGCCGCAGCCGCTGCACCACCACCGCTACCATCCTATCCTATTCCCTTCAACAGACGCTCCAAGCCACCAAAGTCAACCAGACCACGCCGCGGCTGCACCTGCTGCCGCTGCCTCTGCTGGACGCTCTCCATCCTCCTCGTCCTCATCATCGCCGTAGCCGCCACGGCCGGGATCCTCTACCTAGTCTTCCGCCCCAAGCTCCCCGACTACTCCATCGACCGCCTCGAGATCACGCAGCTCACCCTCCGCAACGACACCGCCACCGCGGCCGCCAGCCTGGCCGCCGCGTTCGACGTGACGATCACTGCGCGGAACCCGAACAAGAGGATCGGGATATACTACGAGGGAGGGAGCAGGATCGGGGTGTTCTTCTCCGGGACCCAGCTCTGCCAGGGGGCTCTGCCGAAATTCTACCAGGGACACCGCAACACGACGGTGCTGAACGTGCCGCTGGCCGGGGAGAGCAGGGACGCGGCGGCGCTGTTTGGGGAGATGCAGAGGGAGCAGCAAGCGAATGGGTTTGTTCCGCTGGATTTGAGGGTGAGGCAGCCGGTGAGGATTAAGGTTGGGAAGCTGAAGCTGATGAAGGTGAGGTTCGTGGTGCGGTGCCGGCTGAATGTGGATAGCTTGGCGGCGAATAACAGGATCCGGATTAGGAACAGCAGCTGCAACTTCAGGTTGAGGCTCTGAATTTTTGGTTTAGTGCATTGGATTTCGTATACAGTCGAGTCGAGGTCACTTTTTTTTTTTGGACGTCCATTTTTATTTATGATTTTTATGATTACGTATGTAATTAGTATTATTATTATTGTTGTCACTTTTCATGTACGATCATACACATACAGGCCCTACATATTATGAATATACATGGAGATTTATTTTTGGCCTTATTAATTTGAATTTTCGATTGAATATCATTATCAGTTAGTATCATATTTCAGTACTTTTTGTGTTTGAATCGGACCAGACATCTAATTTTAAAAGCAAGCAATTCAAGGTTTGGTGGTTATGGGAAAAAAGTCTCTTGTTACAAGTCACACCATGAATATTTTTGTAGTAGAATGTAAAATTTATTCATGTGACAAATAATTGATGTACCGTTATCGTTTAAAGTTCGTGAATTTGATTAAGTTTTCCATAAATAACAAGCCAAATAATCGGGGGTCTCTATGAAAAATGGATTGGTGGATTCATTGATCATATGGATTGGTGGATTGGATCATAGATCCAAGTGACATATGAACATTGGAGTAATATGTAAATTTCAAAAACTTTAGAATCTAAAATGTCAGCATAAAACTTTACGTACCAAAACATCATTTTTCAATGATATTTTACCTTAAAAGTAAATTTAGGTACCAAATTGTAAAGTTTAAAAGTATAGATACTGAATTGTGATTTGCCAACAATCCATAATCCACCAATCCAATTTGATTTGGATCAAATGGATTGATTAATTGGATGTTTTAGTGGATGAAATGGATTGGATTGGAGAATTGAATTGAAATTATTATTTTTTTAGATAAGGGTGATATATGTTACTTTTTTGTTATTATGTACTACTTAAGGGATTCGAACCTGAGACATCTAAGTTCAAAGCAAGTGGTATTACCATTTACCACTAAACCAAGCCCTTGTTCGTTGGATTGTATTGAAAATTGCCATCGTAGTCTTAAGCAAACTCATTGTTTGAAGTTTGCACATCCTCGTTGCCGTTATATCATGTGCTTAAACCAACGGTTCAAAATTAGTATTTTCCCATATAGTCGTAGTTACTAAATTAAATTCCTCAAATATCTAAGATTAGATAGTGATTTCATGGTACTTCACCCCCAGCCAACTACACTCTACTGTGACAATCAAAGTGCTATTAACATTGCAGAGAACCCTACCTTCCATGAGCGCACGAAGCACATAGAACTTGACTGCCATCTTCTTCGTGGAAAGCTCCCATCGAAGATCATCAAGCTACTCCATGTCTCTTCTTCCCATCAGCTGGCGGATCTCTTCACCAAGCCACTACCTCCAACTCCATTCCGCTACCTTTTCTCCAAACTGGGTGTGCGTAATCTATGCCCATCAGCTTGCTGGGTGTACCAGACCCAATTAAAATTCAAATCAGTTCCAAATAGTCAAGGCGAAGACGACGCATGAAGGAAGAGAAAGGAGCTCTAAGTTAATAAGCACCATTTATATGCAACGGTGTCATTTGTCTTATATTTCAAGCATTTGTTTGCTTTTTCACATCAAGTTTATTAAGTTTCTTTTTCAAGTAAAGAAAACAAAACAACAAATATGAAGCAAGCTGGCGAAGGTTGTCTTGTAGTAGCCAAACTTCACATATATATTGCAAACAGGACAATGAGAAAAATCTAAGCCCTAGGGTTTCACTTCAGCAAAAGTTTGTTACCACGCATAAGGAATCAAACCAGAAAGCGTATGCCCAGAAAAACACCTTCATCCTTTTCTCCGCACTCATATCAGTTGGGCTATGTAAGCATGATGGCACCTTGGATTGGATTCATAGAAGGCGCAGATGGTCGCCCATGGATTTAGGCCGGAGCAAAACATCGAATATGATGAAACTTTTGCTTTCATTGTTAAGATTCCTATTGTTCGTTGCTATCTAACTGTGGCTGCTATGGAAGGGCTGGTCGTTCGGTTAGCGGTTACCGGTTAACCGGCCGGTTAAACCGATAACCGCCGGTTACCGGTTAACCGACTAACCGAAAAATGGGGCGTCGGACGGTTGGCGGTAGCAGCTCTTATTGTGCCGACTAACCGGCCAGCTAACCGGCGATTGAAACGACGCCGCAGTGCCGCACCCTCACTCTCCTGTCTCCCAACCCTAATCGAAGGCAGCCCTCCTCCTACCTCTGCAATTGTCATTTACTGCCCTGCAGCAACGGCGTTCTCCGGCAGCGACGCGTCGCATTTCCCGTCGAGCTACATGTTCGCGGCGGCAGGGGAAGGGATATGGGACAATGGGGCGGCCAGTACAAGCTGCGGTGTCTCAGCGCGGTGGCGGCCGGATCGTGCAAGCCCGACGAGACGATTGAAGTCAAGATCGTGGATTACGGCCGGGGCTTGGTGTCTCCCGGGTCGGCGGCGGGGACCACCATCGTGCTGTCGCAGACGGCGTTCGAGACCGTCGCGAATTGGACCGCTAGCCGGAGTATCAACATTGAGATCCAACAGTAAGCCTAGCAAGAAACCATGCTCTATTTTTTTCTCTTTTCTCAATTTTGATCGAATTCTCTGTTTCTGTTTTAAATCTCTTGGGGTTGGAACTTTCCGTTGCAGGGGCTTAATTATGAAGAACAGTAATGGAGATGGAGTGGGTCTACTAACTTTCCTCGAGGATTCCCAAATCGCGGAAAAGGAAACCATGTCCTGGATTGGATTGTAACTGGCGATAACTATGAGGAAAGTTTAGACCACAATTGAGAAATCCATTAGCATCAGCTTTCTTGGATATGAAATTCTTTCATTTGGTGTATAGCTAACAAAGCGGTTTCCTTTGCATGCCGCGGTTACTTCGGTTAACCGGCCAACTAACCGGTAACCGACCGGTCGGTTACCGACTAACCGAAGCTTTTCTTTGGTCGGTTGGCGGTAGTCGCATAGCCTATGGTTATCAAAGAGGGGTCTTTTGGAGAATATGAGTTTAAATCTATAGATTGTCAACAATCTAAAGATTCTAACTCATCGGATTGTTGAAAATAGATTTTAAAATGTTTATTGTTTGGTAACTGTGATTGTTAACATTCAAAGAAAATAAAAATTTTATAGTAAATAACATGTTTATCCTTAATAAGAAATTAGATTGGTTCGAGAAATATTAAAAAATTTGTTCATAAATATATTTAATTTGATAAATAAATAAAAGAAAAAGAAAAAGTAGGAGAAAAAAAATCTCATGAATCAAGATATAGAATCTCTCTGATTATGAGAGATTTGATATCCATAGATTTTTTAGATTTGAAATCCCTAAAGCTAAAATCCACATTACAAAAAGCAACAAAAAAAAACATGACTCTCTACAAAATCTACGGATTCAACAAATCCACGCCCTGAATCCTATTCTTCAAACGACCCCAGAGTTTGACCGAATTCCTTTCCTCCGAGTTTATTTGGCTGACATTGATGTGATGTTAGGTGCCACTTCACTCAATGTCTATAATGGTATGAGAGTATTGATATGATATTGGAGTTGGTTTGATCTCTATGTCTCGTGTTCAGATTCTCACGATCTTAAATATTAATACTTGATTGAAACACATTTGTATGGTGGGTCTACGTGCGAACTTCAAGTTCATGAGTTGTTTTTCTTTGGAGAGACTGTGTGTAAGGAAGTGATTAATATTCATACATGGGCAACTCCCAATTAGTTAAGTTATTGGGATCGATTGGTTTATAACACAATCATGGTTTGGAAAATGCGCTCTTAAACTCACACTTAGACATGCCTAGCGTTAGGCAACACGTACCAAAACGCCTCACGTTGAGTATTCCGTGGCGATTTAGGTACCGAAAACACGTCGACAAAGGATAATAAGATGAAAATAAGCATGCAATGTCAAATGGGGGAAGTAACGACACCTGCAAACTCAATCTTTTATATACATTTTTTTGGTAGCTCTAGATCTTTGTAAGTTAATGAATTATGATTCTATGAATTTGTGAACTAGTAATTTTCTTGTTAAGTTATTAATCATTAAAAGTGAAGCGGACAATTGTTGCAAATTATTATTTCATTTATTATGTCGAATAAATTGATATTTTTTACTTTTAGCGTCTAAACTAACTTACGAAAAGCCTAAACGAATTACGCTATTGTTGCTTCCAAAAGTATCCCTCTTTGTTACCACCCGGCACCAGCCGCTTCCAACACATTGCTGTTGAGAGAAGCAATCGACAATTTACTAAACATAACACGATTTAGTAATTCCAGTGACCAAATGTGGCATTTACCCGTTGGATCTTAGTCCCATGTATGGTACTTAACCACTTTTTTACACGTCTCCTCGAACGAAAGCCGACTCATAGGCTTGAAATTTGCACATGCCCGCCATACCATGTGTTTGAAAGACAAAGGTTAATATTTGAGGTCGTGAGGAATTGAAAACGCGACCTCAAGAACAAACCAGCTCTGATACCATGTTATAAACCAGTCGGTCCCAATAACTCGAACTATTAGGAAAAGATTATGCTGGATCTTATAAATATTCATACATAATACTTAACCACTTCCTTACAAATTTAGCCAATGATTTCGGTATTGAGGATTTGGACTCAAACAATTATTGTTGTTTTATGATCGGCGGAATAAAACTTCGAATGGGTATAATGCCGACAGAAAGAAAGATGAGAAGGCGCGAAATGGTTAAGAGCAAGATGACAACAAAAGGATGAAAGCCCACCTCTCCGATCATCGCTCGATCATCAAATGGACGGAACCTTCAACCACTCGTGGGCTCAAAACGTATCGATCGACGACAATAATATCACAGCCGGCACATTCAAACATATTTAACACATGGAAACTATTACTATAAATGGATAGATCGAGAGAGAGACAGTGAGACAAGACTCAGAAGAGACAGAGAACGACGTCCGACGTTCATCACAGTCGTATATGGAGGTGGATATGGTTGGAGAAGAAGGAAAGGGAGGAGCTTTGAAGACGGCCGCGGCGTCGTTTTGGGCGTGGTGCAACGTCAACGATAACAAGAAGGCGTATGGAGCCGTGATATTAACCCGGCTGATCTACGCCGGAATGTTCTTGGTTCAAAAGGCGGCGTTCGACGGCGGCTTGAACCCGGCGGTCTTCGTCTTCTACCGGCAAGCCTTCGCCACCCTCTGCCTTGCTCCTCTCGCCTTCTTCCTTGAATGGTGCGTGTTAGTTAGGGCTACCATGCATGCATATAGATGACACGTACCAGGGGCCTTTTTTATAGGGGTGTCCTCTTTTAAAAATAAATTAAATAAAAATAATTTATAAAAATAAAAATAAAATCATAAATTTAAAAATACCTTACTCGTACAGGTTAAAAAAGTCCATGATTTGTTTTCATATTCGGAATAATTGTAGAATACACTTTGTGTCTATAGTATTAAAAAAAATTGTCTCTATATACCCTACTAGACAATCATTCACGAACTTATCGCATATTCGATTTGTAAACTTGTTCTCAATGTAACCCAAAGCTGAAAGACTCTTTCAACACTTTCCGTATTAAGGGTAGTTTGAAATTAGTTTAATTGTTAGGTTTTCAAAATAATTAGAGATAGGAAATGACATTTTACTATTACATTTTTCAAAATCGAACAACAAATGAGTTGTAGGTCAACGAAAATTAAGTTTATTAATAAGAATAGTGTTCTAGATTTGAATTACCCAATCTACCACCTATATTCCTATACACAAATGATAGTAGGATAATCATGCTTTCAAATTTCAGGGGTGTCCCTCACTATCAATTTTTTTTTGTCCATACGTAAATTACCACCGAGGTTGGATAATCGTATTCTCAAAATTTAGGGATATCCAGTGACACCCATAAAACCCCTGGGTCCGCTCCTGACACGTACTCCACGTCCACGTCTATTTATGCATTCGTGGAGCTCTTCCTTTCCCCTCACTTTTGTCATTACTTGTAGTCATCTTCTTTCAATTTACTCGAGGAGAATAGATTCATGTCAATAATTTAAGTTGTTTTCAATAACTTACTAATTAATTTTATGGCCATCTCTTGCATATCTTTTCAATTTACTCGAGATTGAATAATCGTATTTCCAAAATTTAGAGGTATCCGGGGACACCCCTAAAACCCCCGGGTCCGCCCCTGACACGTACTCCACGTCCACGTTTATTTATGCATTCGTGGAGCTCTTACTTTCCCCTCACTTTTGTCATTACTTGTAGTCATCTTCTTTCAATTTACTCGAGGAGAATAGATTCATGTCAATAATTTAAGTTGTTTTCAATAACTTACTAATTAATTTTATGGCAATCTCTTGCATATCTTTTCTCAAACAAAATCAAACTTACAAGTTCTCCATATCTATACCATGTACTGTTGACATTCAAATGTACTGATAATGGATGTCACGAGGTATACTAGGCGAACATGATCTCACATTCAATGTCTCTTATATATAGTGTGTGACAGGAACCAACTAATTTCGATAATTTGAATTATTGGAAGAAAGGAAACTCAAACCTTGCATGTATCTTATATCATTTTTTATATATTTTACTATAGCTTTATATGTCTTATTTATACACGACCATGATGAATTACAGGAAGCATGCTCCGTCGTTGTCGCTGCTTACCTTCTGCAAGATTTTCGTGCTTGCCTTCGTCGGGTAATTTCATCAGTCAGTCAGCTTAATTTCTATATGATCAACTTTCTCGCATGGTACCAAATAAACAAAGTTGTTTGTAAGAATGTAAAGGCATGTCTCCGTCAAACGAAAATCAATCCAAAAACTCGAAGTTTTCATATACCTATCATACCATGAAAAGTTATGAACACATGATTCACAACTCGATTTAAAACTCTATGTAGAATTTGATTGAAACGTTACTCGTATTATCAAGCAAACTATAAAGCGTTTACATTAGATATTATCAAAACCGATAAAGAACTATGATCTTTAATATATTTTGCAGGATAACGTTGGCATTGAACCTTAATGGCTTTGGGTTGCTTTACACCTCTTCCACCTTGGCAGCGGCTTCCCTCAATTCCCTCCCCGTCACTACTTTCTTCTTGGCCCTCCTGCTTCGGTACTTAATGCCATGCATATTGCTAAAATGGTACACAAACCATATGTGAGAATGTGATTGCTAACACGTGGAGCTGGAGCAATCATATCGCGCATGGAAGCTTCGTGATCATTGGATAGACATTGTGATATTTTGCGTCCATCCAACGATCGCAAGGTATTCCCGCGCGATTTGATGACCCTTCCCACTTGTGAGCACATTCTCACATATGAGTTGTGAACTCTATAGTCGGATTGCATTATGTTTACTACGATTGTATGTATTTTTGAAGTGATCTATGTATGGATGATGCAGAGTGGAAACATTAAGGTTTGGGACCACAACAGGCAAAGCAAAATTACTAGGGATAGTAATATGCATGGGTGGGGTGGCAGCTCTTGCCTTCTACGAAGGCCCCCATTTCAAGATGTTCTGCCTCTTCAGAAATTCCTTCTGGCATAGCGGTTACCATAAATCTCATACATCATGGATCAAAGGCAATTTCTTGACGCTCTCATCTAGCTTCGCTTGGGGCTATTGGCTTGTCTTTCAGGTACCAAAACTACAAACCGTATCGAATATAAAGTCTGCACATACCCGTTGTACCATTCTCAACTGAGAACTAACTTACTTACTTTCTTTTGGTATAGACAAGTCTTCAGAAGAGTTATCCACCAAAGCTTTTGTTCACAACTCTTCAATGTGCTTTGGCCACAGTCCAGTCATTTGTAGCCGCAATTACGATTGAAGGAGATCTTAATGAGTGGAAACTTGGATGGGATGTGAAACTTGTCTCCGTTGTTTATTGTGTACGTAATCGATCTAACTAACCTGCTATTAGTCGTCTGCATGTAGTTTTACAATATTTTTTATATAACCTATTGTCACATCATGGTTTTTTGGCTTAGTTTCAAGATTAGTTTGTGATTAATTAATTTGCTATGTATGTGTATATAGGGAGTTATGGTGAGTGGGGTAACATATTACTTCCAAGCATGGGTTCTAGAGAAGAAAGGTCCAGTGTTTTTGGCCATGTCTACCCCGTTGGCTTTCATCTTCACAGCGATATGTTCTGCCTTATTGTGCGACTTCATCAACCTTGGAAGGTACTTATAGCTATGTAATACTTTTGTTAATCATAGTTTATTAATTATGGTTCTTTCAGTTAATCTAGGTTTGTTTGTTGGCTGCAATTGTAGTGTTTTGGGTGGAGTGCTATTGATTGGAGGGCTCTATAGTGTTTTATGGGCAAAATTCAAAGAGGAGAATGAGATCAAGGATCATGAAAAGAAGATTATCCCACAAGTGGAAGTACAAGAGCGCACATCAGAGCTTAAACAAGTTGTTACAATCAACACTAATAATCTAGCCAATATGCTAATTAACAAGCATTAGCTAGCATCGGGCAAAATTCAAAGAGGAGAATGAGATCAAGGATCATGAAAAGAAGATTATCCCACAAGTGGAAGTACAAGAGCGCACATCAGAGCGTTGTTACAATCAACACTAATAATCTAGCCAATATGCTAATTAAGAAGCATTAGCTATCACTACTTACTAGTAATGATTTCTTTCTATATATTGTAATTGTAATTGTCCATGCCATGGTATTATAAATGACAATGCGTCCAAAACAAGTCGGATAATGGAGGGTGTTAATTATATACATGGCATTGGTAGATTCATTGATCATATGGATTGGTGGATTGGATCATGGATTCAAGTGGCATCTAAATATTGGACTAATATGTAAATTTCAAAAAGTTTAGAATCTAAAATGTCATAATATAAACTCCAGGTACCAATACATCATTTTTCAATGATATTTTATGTTAAATAAATTTTAGGTACCAAATAGTAAAGTATAAAAAGTACGAGTACTAAATTATAATTTGTCAACAATCCATGAATCCACCAATCCAATTTGATTTGAATCAAATAGATTGGATTAATTGAATATTTTAGTGGATGAATTGGATTAGATTGAAAAGTTGTCACCGCGGTCTTAAGCCAACTAATGGTTTGAAGTTTGCACATCCTCTTTGCCGTTAAATCATGTGCTTAAACCAGGAGTTGAATTTTAGGGGGTTTGTGAGGGCACCAGATCCCATCAGTAACCTCTTCCCCTTGCCCTCACGTGTCAGTCTTTTCTTTTTATTTAATTTAAATATGGAAGGGCAATAGGGTAAATTGTCCACGTCCCCATTTAAGCTGACCCTGACTATTGACCAGACGCGGACCCCACTCTCCGTCCCATGTGTGTTCCTCTCTCTCTCAATTTCTGTTTTATTATTAGAAGAAAAATTATATTATTTCTTCTCTCTTTCCCCTCTACCACTAAAAGAGGGAAAAAAATACATCTGTTGTCTACACTCTATCTCTACAACAAAAATGGCTCTAACCATCTCAACTATCTTTGCTCTAATTCCAACTCAAAAAATTGAATAATGATTTTTTAGTTAAATAATTCAGTGCTATGGATAGCAATTACAAATATGAATATAATTATCACTTGCTAAAAATAAAATTACCATACAATACCACATGGTATTACCTTGTAAACATGCTAGTGAAAATTACAAATCTAATTACCATACAATACCATACCATACCATATGGTATAATGTGCTAAAAATAAAATTCCAAAGCTAAATACCATCAATTCCACGTGGTATTACATGGTAAAACATGATATCCATAAAAATATATTTCGTTACCACACAATATCATATGGTATAATGTGATAATTTTTTCTAGTGACTAAACATAATACGATTTAGTAATCCTAGTGACCAAATTTGGCATTTAGTCCTGGTTTTTCGCGTACCAAAAGTTGAACTATAGTCTTCTTTGTGGCTCTGAATTTTTGGTTTTGTGTATTGGATTTGGTATACTGTCATGTCAATGTCACTTTGTTTTTTTTTTGGACGGCCATTTTATTTATGATTACGTATGTAATTAGTATTATTATTGTTGTCGTCGTCATTTTTCATGTGCGATCATACACATACAGCTCTATATATAGTATAAATATATACGGAGATTTATTTTTTTGGCCTTATTAATTACTTGAATTATCGGTTGAGTATTATTATCGATTAGTATTATATTTCAGTACTTTGTGCTTTGAATCGGACCAGACATCTAATTTAAAAAGCAAGTAATAGAAGGTTTGATGGTTAAGGAAAAAGCCTCTATTGACAAGTTGTGCGACTTTACCAAAAAAGAAAAAAAGACAAGTTGTGAGAAGAGTATTTTGGTACAAACGGTTTTTGTAGCTAAAATGATTGGAGAAAGTCATTTACATAAACTGATATTTTTTTATTGATCGTGTAATACAGAATGGTTGATGCGATTATTTGACTGATTGATTAAACTTTTAAGATTGTGTGAAAAAATTGTTTACTAGTTGATAAGATTGCTTGGAAAATTAGTTTATAAACTTGTGTGAAATACAGAGAGATTTGCACGAGTACTGTACTAGAATGTACAATTCTAATTATTCAAGTGAGTTTTTTTTTACTGACAAGTGAAAAATATTTGGTATACCGTTCTCAAGTTTCATCATTAATTGACCATGTTGCAGGTGTATGGAAGCTGCCGCTGCTGAAAACTCTCTTCGATGAGGACACGGTAAAGGTAATCTGTGGTATCCCTCTTCCTGTATTCCCCATGCCCGATAGAATAGTGTGGCACTATGAATCTTCAGGCGAATATACTGTCAAGTCGGGCTATCGCATTGCGGCGGCTGATTTCGTTCGAGACCTGTCTACAATTCCGGCGATATTTGATGCAAAAGCTTGGAAGTTCTTGTGGTCACTCCTCGTCCCACCTAAGCTAAGAGTTTTTATGTGGCGGTTGATCAAAGGATACTTACCCGTGAAAGATGTGCTCAGAGATAAAGAGCTTCTGGATGATGAGGACTTGGAAGCTTTGAAATGCCCAGTTTGCACAGACCCTCAGAGACTTTGTCTCATTGTTTTCTCCATTGCAGGGTGGCCACTAAGTTATGGGAATTGGTAGGATTTGGGCACCTTCTAGCCCATATACGCCTGATGCATATTGCAATTGGGTGGCGCTATCTATTTTTTGATGCAGGTCTGGATAGAAGTACAGTGGCTCGTTTGGTCTTCTTATACTGGAGGATTTGGAAAGGGCGGTGTTCTTCAACGTATGAACTTGTCCTCTTCCTACCACCCACTCTGCTGCGGCAGTTTGACAGTCAAGTATCGGAATGGACTTTTGCTCAATCAAACCCTGTCACTGGAGCTCGTCCAAGAAGCCAACATAGCTCCCCTACTGCTGGCCGGAGCCATGTACCCCCTGCTATTCTCGAGAATTCAGTCCTTGTTCATTTTGATGGAGCCACACAACAATCACTTGGAGGAGGAGTTGGATTTGTTGGCTTCACTGGACATCGGGACGTGAGCTTTGCTTTTGGCAGATTCTATGAGGGAGTTTCAGACCCCTTTCTTTTAGAATTGATGGCTCTTCGTGATGCTATGGGCTGGTGCATCTCTCACTCTCTAACTAATATTCTTTTATGTGGTGATGCGCAGGTACTCATTCGGATGGTCAACGCGAACGATTCGGCTCGCGCTTTGGGAGGTGCCATTCTGAAGGAGGTTCAGGTGTTACGATCATCTCTCCGGCGTGTTTCGTTTCATTTCGCGCCTCGTAGGTACAATAGGGCTGCCCATATCGTGGCGAAACAGGCCCTCTCTTCGATGATTCAGGAGCTTGTTGATCATCGCGCTTTAGTTTTTTCCCTTTGGCTTTGACCTTTTTGGTTTTGTATATTCTCGTACCTTGCTATTCCTACCGGAATATCTTTGGCAAAAAAAAAAAAAGCGATTTTGATAAATTTCTACATTTAGTATTTTTTTTGGTATCAAACTTGCATATATTGGGCCAGGCCCGTGTGGATGGGCTCATAAAGAGACCAAACACCACGCGGCAGCATTTAAATGCCACGTCGTCTCCTATTCCCTCCATCCATTTACTTAATTTTCCCGCCATCTCCAATCCAAAGCCCGCGCGCCCACACCCGATTCCTTCTCCCGGTAAACCCTAACAAAAATTCCCACTCCCACCAAAAAAAATTCCTGTATTCTCCCGGGCAAAAGCACAGATCGGAGAGAAACTGAAGTTGAATTAGCGAACAGCAAGAGGCAGAACCAGAAGAGAAGGAAGAAATGAAGGGCGGGACAGTTCAGATCAACTGGCACGACATGAAACCCGTCCTCTCACTCGACTTTCACCCGATCTCGGGTCTCCTCGCCACCGGCGGCGCCGATTACGACATCAAGGTACTTTCTTCACCGGGCATTCTCCTCTTGATCCAATTTGCTTCCTCCGGTTAGTTAATTGAGTGGGTGCTTCATTTTTAGCTCTGGTTGATAAGTTCGGGCGAACCGCCGAAGACAACTCCAGTAGCCACTTACCAGAATAGCCTTACGTATCATGGCTCGGCCGTCAATGTCCTTCGCTTCTCTCCATGTGGTAAGTTTCCGAACTAGTGTAGAAGTTGAAAATCAGTATGATTGTCAGTCTAGGCTACGAATCGAAGCTCTTAAGTTAGGGAAACGGTAACTTCAGAGGAGGCTGAATTTTGACTAATTCCGAGAAGAGTGCTATAGATTCAGAATTTAGCATTGATGCAAAGATTGAAAAGCTTCAGATTTTCTTTCTGTCTTACTTATCCAAGCCAGACAATTCTGCATTACTGATATAGCGTTCTGAATTTCGTGCTACTCAAAAGCTGTAAGTTTGATTGATTAAGAAACCCGTTCATACTATTTTTGCTTTCTGTTGTCAGGTGAACTGCTTGCTTCTGGTGCTGATGGTATGTCTTCAGTCAGAGCTTATGTTTTGAATTGAGTACGAAATAGGGTGGATTTAGGATTTCTGTGATGAAGTTCGGTAAAGGAATGATTTCTGAATTTGAGTTGCTCTGTGTAGGAGGTGAGCTTCTCTTGTGGAAATTACATGCAACGGAGTCTGGGAAAGTGTGGAAGGTTCTCAAGAATCTATCGTGAGTTTGCCCTATCTTCGGGAACCTAGAAAAATGTTTTTACTATGACCTGTAAGGGCTATGGATGTGGTGGTTAGGACGTCAGTTTGTTTTTAGCTTCAGTATGAACGCCTAATCCTTAAGACAAGCAATCCTCAGAGAATTCTTTAAAAATCAGATCTTCGTCATAGGCTTAACTAGGCAATTTGTTTATTTGACTCTCACTGATGGTAAGCAAGTTCAGGGAGTGCCTTCAACTGATGAATTTTTCAGTTCGTTCCAAATGCGATGGGTTGAAAGAATCCTTTTATTCAGATTCAGAGTAATGTCCCCTCTCATCTGTGTAAAGAACACCCTAATCAGCACAAAGACTGAAATAAAATGGGATATAATAGTTTCTCATTTCAGTAGCTGCCAGGCATATGAAGTCCTCTAGTAGATCTGGATGTGGTCTTTTAAAGACAAATGTTTTCATGTGGTTGTGAATTAGTTTGATGAAAAAGTATTGACCTTTCTCTGATTTTGAACAGTGGTTTGCATAACTTGTCCCACAAAGAAGTCATGCTCATAAAATATTTCAATAACTGCTTGTTAGCTTTCATTTGTAAAAAGGTCTATTTCATGATATACCTTTCAGGTGAAAACAAGCAAGATGTTGTGCTGTCACTGGTCTCTCTTGCTTTGAATGTCTTTTCATTTAGCTATTTGTAGAGTTGAGTTCAATTCCATGAACTCTCTGCATTCCCTATTAATTTCTATTTTCTTATATTGGGCTAGGTTTCACCGGAAAGATGTACTGGATATGGAGTGGTCTGTTGACTCTGCATTTCTGATTTCTGGTTCAGTTGATAACTCATGTATCATATGGGACATCAACAAAGGTGAGAGCTTGAAAAAGGAACTTTGTTCCCCTTCTGACTGTTTTGGTTCTTTCATAGTTCATGTTCTGATGAAAATTCCCTTTTTCTTAAGGTTCTGTGCATCAGATGTTGGATGCTCATCAACATTATGTCCAAGGCGTCGCTTGGGATCCTTTGGGGAAGTACGTTGCATCTCTTAGTTCTGATAGAACGTGCAGAGTTTATGCCAATAAAACAAAGACAAAGGCAAAAGGAGTTCCTGAAAAAAGTTATGTTTGCCAACATGTCATAACAAAACCCGAGCAGCAGCAGCAGGCAAAGGATAACTCGAAGGTAAAGATAATAGCCTTCTCCTTTCTTCTCAATTATGAACATGTTACACTCTTAAATGTTTTTATTCTCATATTTATCTATTAACCACAGTCTACAAAAACCCATCTCTTTCTTGACGAAACATTGCCTTCCTTCTTCCGAAGATTAGCCTGGTCTCCTGATGGTTCGTTTCTAGTTGTGCCTGCAGGTATGACTGTATAAGCGCATCACTCTCCCTCTTCTTCTTCCTTTCCCTGCTCCCAATGGTTGGCTGTATCTGACATGAACTATATATTTCTCTTTCAGGTTCGTACAAAACTTCTCCTTCATCAGAAACAGTGAACACAGCTTATGTATTTTCCAGAAAAGATCTTTCCAGGCAAGATATTTTACTTAGAAACACTTGGCATATTCTCACCAAGCCACATTTGGCTTCATCCATGGTTTCCATTGAAAATTAAATTACTTATCAGCTCATATGAGTTAAATGCTTAAATGTCGCTGAACTACAAGGTCTTCAACAAACTGAACTTATGATTTGTAACAAAACAGTTGCTTAGCCTAATCTTCCTTTATTTTGGTGGAGTTATGTCATCAAAACCCAAACCTTTCAATCTCAACCCCAACTCACAAAATCAACTCCCAACTCAAGCAAAAGCACAACCCAAAGTTCCAAAGGTCAGTCTCTTGGAAATTGCAGTGTGCTTATTGTTCAATTTTGGGAAAGCCTATTTGGCATGTTACTGACAAATTAGGTGGAGCGATACTTAGTGACAGTTGTGATACAAAGTTACATGGTTTGCTTAGGATTTTCTGACAATTACTAATCTTGTGGTCATTTTGTTAATAGCCTCACCATTTAGGATTTTGTTAACCCTGCTGATTTCTACTGACTAATTTTCCTATTCTGCTATAATGCAGACCTGCATTAATACTGCCTGGTGCTTCTAAACCTATCATAGCTGTGCGATTCTGTCCCTTGCAGTTTGCTCTCAGGGGGTCCAATTCAGGTATAATACTATCCTCTGCTTTTGTTGTTCCCTCAGAGTACATAAATAGATAAATGACCAAGCTCCCTTTCCATCTTGAACTATGCAGCTGGGCTTTTCAAGCTTCCTTATCGCCTGATCTTTGCGGTGGCAACTCTGAACTCACTATACATATACGATACTGAAAGTGCTCCCCCGATCGCAGTCCTTGCTGGTCTTCACTATGCAGCCATAACCGACATCGCTTGGTCCTCTAATGGCCAGATTCTTGCGCTCTCCTCCCAAGATGGCTACTGCACCTTGGTTGAATTCGAAAACGACGAACTTGGCTCACCCATTGCTTCCCAAGGTTACTTTTCCTTCCACTTCCTTGATCAATCTATGATCTCGTTGTGTTTTCAGGCAAAATAACAAATCGGTCAACTGATAAAGAAAGTATTGAGATGATCACTGAACTCGCTTATATGTTTCAAATTGGGCAGTGGGCACTACACTCTTTATTGAAATAACTCAACTATCAAACTGTCTTAATAAATGACCATTAGCATATGCCTTATGACGTTGATGTGGTGTGGAGACCTACTAAATAGCCAATTAAAGGTTCTCACATCAGCTACATAATGATAAAAAACCACGAGTAAACGAAAATGTTAAGGTGATTTATCAGGACGGATTTGGTGCTTTGATTGCGTTCAGTGCCTAATGAGATAGATACATAGGCAAGTTTCAGTGACCAAATCGGTATATACCCATATTGTTATCCCCCTGAAGCTTTAGTTCTACGAGAGCATCCTTCCAATTCAGCTTCTTGACTACATTTGCAGTAGGAGCAAAGCAAAGCATGTCTCCGGAGACTAGTAATAGCCCAGATAGCAAGAAACTGGAAGTAACTGTTCTCGACAGTGAAGAAGCACCACCTGCTGCTGTTACTGGCTGCACAGCAGCAGAAGCTGCAGTAGAGAAGAGTGGAAAAGAGAAAGTTATACTATCGCCAGTTCCAGCTGCAGCTCCTTCGATTCTCAATGCAGGTAATAAGCCGGCGAGGAAACGTATTACTCCCATGGCGATTGATCCGTAGGAATCAGGTTGTATATCAGGGTTGGGAAAGTATAGGTAAGATTGTAGAGAGAGCTCCTCTTTGTGTGTGTGTGTGTATGTATGTTCCTGTTTTCTCGTTTCTTTTTAGTGGTTCTCTTTCTTTTGCTCTATAAACTTCACTGAAGCAGGGGACACCAAGGGCTCAACCTGTTTTGGTACTAGTACTCTTAACTAACCATTGTGGATTCCATCCTTTGCCTTCTCATTTCAGTCTTTTCAATGAAGAATTCCATCCTTGTGCATATTTGACAAGTGACTCGTCCAAAACATGTTTACCAAACATGAATTCGTCGTAATTATAATTGGAAGTATAAAGACTAGAAAATACCATCTTATGCATGTAAGGGAAAATGCCACATTTGGTCACTGAGATTACTAAATTATGTCATGTTTAGTCACTAGAAAAAATTAATATCAATTTTGGTCACTTGAATTATTAAACATGTCACATTTAGTCACTCTCTCGTTAGTTTCATAAAAAAAAATTGAGTGACCGGAGTTGGACGGAGGCTAACGGTAGAGTGACTAAATGTGACCTGTTTTAATAATTCGAGTGACCAAAATTGATACTAATTTTTTAGTGACAAAACAATGATACATTAGTAATTCCAGTGTATGGAAATGTAATGGATGATACAAGAAAGACAGTCCACTAGTAAAAAAAAGATAAAAAAAGATCGAAATGTATAAAGTAAGAGTAAAAAACTAGTTATTTGATGTTTGAGTGTACTCCTCATTCCTCAAATTCAATGAATCTATACACTTTAACAAATAATAACAATGAAGTCAATGATGTGTTTCCCTGCGAGAAAACTCTTTGTGTTGAATTGAGATGGATTGCACCTTTGACTTCTTTGGACAAAGATTTCTAAGACACGGCTCAAACCTCTTCAAACAAAGTTCGAACGAGGTGTTTGATTGATGGTTTTTGGGAACGAGATCTAAATTAAATTACTTCTACTCCTATGGAGGTTCGGCGAGAGCTCCAAACTACGAACTACATCTATGGCTACATGATAGAGAAAAGGTAAAGGATAAACTTGACATGTGTGTCAGAGTGTTGGTTTTTGGAACCCCTTGTCTCTGTCGACCCCTCTTCTTATTTATAGCCCCGAGGATGTAACCGCCATAGAAAACCGCTTGTTGGATAACTGCTACAAAGAACCGCTCCTCCTTCTTCGGTAGAAAACCACCTCTTGGATAACTCCCAAAAAGAACTACTCCCTGCTTCCTCGGAGTGGTGGTTACTCCTTCAACCGCTAAGGTGCCTCTCTTGGAACCGTCGTGGGTTTTGGAGTTTAGCTTGCCTCGTCTAGTCTTGTTCTGAATCTCGTGCTATGCTAGTCTTTTGACGAGCATGTAGTGTCTCGCAAAGGGAGTCGTGGTCTTCTTGCCTCGCGGCCATGGACTTCTTACTCATGTCCATGGCCTTCTTGTCTTACGGCCATAGACTTCTTACCCATGTCCATGGCCCACTTGGGACTTAGTCATTACTGATATAGTGCTCCACCACCACGCCCTTCTCATTCGTGTCCATGGCCATCACATGACACGGCCATGGACCTCTTAATCATGCACATGGCCCTTCTCGTGAGGCGTCATGACCTTCTCAGACTTAGTATATTTTGGATCATGAGGCGACATGGCCTCCTCATTCGCGGCCATGGACTTCTCAGTCATGTTTGTGGCCCTTCTCGTGACACAGCATGACCCTCTCATACTTAGTATCTTTTCTTGTGTCCATGCCCCTTCTCGTGAAGTGGCATGGACGTCTCATATTGTCTCGCGTCCATGCCCCTTCTCATGAAGCGACACGTGCTTCTCCTTGAAGTGGCATGTACCTCTTCCAGACTTAGTTTATTTTTCAGTCATTAGGCCTTGGTCATGGGGCGGCATGGCCTCTTCGTGAAGTGGCATGCCCTTCTCGAGACTTAGAATATTTTTGACCGTATCGAGGTCTTCCTTGAGATGGCATGTGCTTCTAAATTCTAGATGGACATGTTTTTGTGTCGTTTGGCCTTGGCTATGAGGCAGCATGGCCTCTTCATTCATGGTCATGGACTTTTCATACTTAGAAATTTTCATGCCATCTCGTGGCATGGCATGGCCTCTTACGAGAGGCCCATGTCCCTTATTGAATCATGTTCATGCTCATTAATGAGCTAGTGACTTGGGTTTAAAATCAATATCCGTAAGGCCCAATTTAAACAACATTAATTGTTATAATGGGTGTGGCCTTATAAACTCCTTGATTATCTTGTAACTCACCAATGTGGCACAAGACAAAATTTATGGTGTAAACAAATGCCCCCCCAACTACTTAGTGCATAAGGATTATGGACTAAGTAGTTGAGACCAACTTGACCACTTATATCCCTTCTCTAACTTGTCCTCGAGTAACAAGGCTTGTCTCTACTCACTCATGACCACAGGTCCAATAAAACTTGATATTTTCCCCCCTAAAACAACACCATGATACCTACGTCTTTCAAGTGGCTAGCTATGCCGCCTATGTTGTCTTCATTCATGTGTAGCCACGAGAAACCCTTGCCTTGTTGGCTTTTCGTCAACCATTCAGTGAGGCCCCTACACTTTTCTTATTGTACATGATCAAGCTGGCCATCACTCATCTCCAAGCCACGATGCCCTTAGGTCGTGGCCAACATCCAAACTGGTGGCCACTTGGGACAAGACGACATAGCATGGCAAGACGCAATCTACGACTCAGTATGCCAAGCCATCACTACGACTTGGTGGTAAGATCTTCACATCAAAGTCTAATAACTTCGATGATTGGCTTTTATTTTCTCTCTATTTTTTCTTATATAGCCATGATTGGCTTTTATTTATTTATTAATATATTTGATATTTATTTATTTAAGATAACAAGGAGTGACAAACGTCACTGCTCTCCATTGCCTCTGGCAACAACTAATGCGCCAAAGGTGCACACCCACTGCCAAGTCCATGGATTAAAACATGCAAGCCATCCATATACCACATGCCTCTTTTCCTCCATAGAACATGATTCTCCATACATTAATTTTGAATCTTCTAGCTTACCAGTGGGTGGTATATGATCAGCATGTCTAGCCTTGGTGGCCTTGCATGGGGTCTCATGCTCATACGCTTTAGCCACATCACTTGACATGTCAAGACGACCATGGGTTTTCCTCTGCCTTGGTTTCCTCATGGTTGAGACATGCTTACTCTCCTCATGTTGTTGGAGACGATGTCCAGTCTTGACAAGTTGGCGACCACCCATATGGCCCACTTGACTTTGTCTTTCAAGCTCCAAACCTTGTTGGCTCCTACCCTTAGCACACGACCATCCTTGGTTCTTTGTGAGGCCATGTCTGGTTTGTGCGTATGATACCTTCTTATGCATGCCCCTATGTCCATCATTCATGATTGATGGCATGTACTTACTACTCATGGACATGGACTTGCCCCCCTGTCCACACTTAGCCAAACTTGCGTACTTATCACAAGCATGTGTAGGTTGAAATTCTTTTAGCTTCTTGGACATGCCCCCTACTCCATTATTCATGGTGGGTGACATGCCTCCTTGCCCATACTTAGCTAAATTTTCAACACTACGAGAACTCTTTTTGGCTTTCCCACGTCTTTTCTTGTTGGACTTGACCTCATGTCCACTGTTGATGATTGGTGGCATGCCCTCTTGTCCAGACTTAACCATAGTTGTACACTTATAAAAGCCATGGGTGGCTTGGAGCTGTTGTGTCTTCCAACACATGCCCCCTACTTCATACTTCACGATGGGTGACATGCCCCCATGTCCAGGTTTAGCCAGACTAACATGCTTATCATATGCATGTGTGGCTTGGATTTCACGTGGCTTCTTGTACATGCCTTGTCCATAATTAGCTAAATTTTCACATCTACAATAAATTTTTGTGGCTTTATCACATCGTGTCTTATTGGATACGCCTCCATGTCCACTTTCTGTGGTTGGTGGCATGCCGTCATGTCCAGACTTAGCCATATTAGTATGTTTATCACAAGCATGTGTGGCTTCGACTTCATGTGGATTCTTGGGCACGTCTATCCGTCTATTGTTTGTGGTTGGTGACATGCCCCGTTGCCGACCGTTCATGGGTGGCATGCCACAAGGGGCCTTGCCTCCTTGTCCACTCTTTGACACGCTGTCAAAGTTATGAAAATCATGGGTGGCATGGGTATCCAACACCCACTTAGGCTTGCCACTCACTTCATCCTTCATATTTGATGACATGCCCCGCTTCCCACTGCATGGAAATGGAGATATGCCCCCCATGCCATATTTAGGAAACAAATATGGTGTTCTGTTGGACACACCATTTTGTTCACCTTTCTTAACATCAACTTGCCCCCCAGCCTGATTTTTCATCTTCAACCTATCAGGTGGTAGGCTTCCATGCACCTCTTCCTGCCCCTTAGGTGGTTTGCATCCACCATACCCATCGACTAGGGGTGTCAATGAGGGTGGACAAGCTTCTGGTGCTAGTTGATCAAAATCGACTTGATCTCCACTAGCCTTCCCATTACGAGGTGACATACATGATCTTGACACCAAGACAGTTTCTTGTGTAACTGTCTGCACAAGCGGTTGCTTTACGTGGGTGGAGAACTTGTGAGTGAGATTCTCGCCATAACCACCACGTAAAAAAGGGGGTTAACTTGTCACCGGAGGCGACGAGTTTCCTGACCGTGGTTGGGTAGTCCGACCATCGGAGACCATAATAATTGTATCCTTAGTAGCAATACTTGGTGGTGGATCTATACCATTATTTGGTAAAGATATTTCTTGCACCACTGGATCTATAAAATCATTTATAAACTTATCCAAGCAATTTTTATTTTTTATAACTACTTCAAATAATTCGTCCAACCTTCTATCTAAGGTGGAACTAAGAGAAGCAAGTTTGAGACTTGTCTGATGTGAACATCCAACAAGTTCATCCCAACTTTCCTCCATGAATTGGCGGTTCTCCTCCATGGCCTGGAGGTTTTTCTCCATGGCCAGGCGGCTCTCCGTCATCATCTTCTGTGTCTCCTCCACTATCAAATGGCGTGACATGACGGTGGTGGTTACTTTGACAGAAGGTGTCGGCCGTGGCGAAGCCTCTACCTTGCCATTGTTTCTGACCAATCCTTGTCCCTCTTGGCCAAGTTCAAAATTGGCGACAAGATCCATCACAAACCCAGGTGAAAGATCACCTTCTTGTTCACTCAGTCGTGGAGCCATCAAATCAAACACAATGGTCCCACTAGGTGTGCCAAATTTGTTTCCCTGCGAGAAAACTCTTTGTGTTGAATTGAGATGGATTGCACCTTTGACTTCTTTGGACAACGATTTCTAAGACACGGCTCAAACCTCTTCAAACAAAGTTCGAACGAGGGTGTTTGATTGATGGTTTTTGGGAACGAGATCTAAATTAAATTACTTCTACTCCTATGGAGGTTCGGCGAGAGCTCCAAACTACGAACTACATCTATGGCTACATGATAGAGAAAAGGTAAAGGATAAACTTGACATGTGTGTCAGAGTGTTGGTTTTTGGAACCCCTTGTCTCTGTCGACCCCTCTTCTTATTTATAGCCCCGAGGATGTAACCGCCATAGAAAACCGCTTGTTGGATAACTGCTACAAAGAACCGCTCCTCCTTCTTCGGTAGAAAACCACCTCTTGGATAACTCCCAAAAAGAACTACTCCCTGCTTCCTCGGAGTGGTGGTTACTCCTTCAACCGCTAAGGTGCCTCTCTTGGAACCGTCGTGGGTTTTGGAGTTTAGCTTGCCTCGTCTAGTCTTGTTCTGAATCTCGTGCTATGCTAGTCTTTTGACGAGCATGTAGTGTCTCGCAAAGGGAGTCGTGGTCTTCTTGCCTCGCAGCCATGGACTTCTTACTCATGTCCATGGCCTTCTTGTCTTACGGCCATAGACTTCTTACCCATGTCCATGGCCCACTTGGGACTTAGTCATTACTGATATAGTGCTCCACCACCACGCCCTTCTCATTCGTGTCCATGGCCATCACATGACACGGCCATGGACCTCTTAATCATGCACATGGCCCTTCTCGTGAGGCGTCATGACCTTCTCAGACTTAGTATATTTTGGATCATGAGGCGACATGGCCTCCTCATTCGCGGCCATGGACTTCTCAGTCATGTTTGTGGCCCTTCTCGTGACACAGCATGACCCTCTCATACTTAGTATCTTTTCTTGTGTCCATGCCCCTTCTCGTGAAGTGGCATGGACGTCTCATCTTGTCTCGCGTCCATGCCCCTTCTCATGAAGCGACACGTGCTTCTCCTTGAAGTGGCATGTACCTCTTCCAGACTTAGTTTATTTTTCAGTCATTAGGCCTTGGTCATGGGGCGGCATGGTCTCTTCGTGAAGTGGCATGCCCTTCTCGAGACTTAGAATATTTTTGACCGTATCGAGGTCTTCCTTGAGATGGCATGTGCTTCTAAATTCTAGATGGACATGTTTTTGTGTCGTTTGGCCTTGGCTATGAGGCAGCATGGCCTCTTCATTCATGGTCATGGACTTTTCATACTTAGAAATTTTCATGCCATCTCGTGGCATGGCATGGCCTCTTACGAGAGGCCCATGTCCCTTATTGAATCATGTTCATGCTCATTAATGAGCTAGTGACTTGGGTTTAAAATCAATATCCATAAGGCCCAATTTAAACAACATTAATTGTTATAATGGGTGTGGCCTTATAAATACATATTAATTCGAATTCACTCCCAACTGTAAAAGTTGTACTAAAGTAATTTTTTTATCATCATCTATTGATTTAGGCGGTAAATTCACTTTTTTTTTAGGACTTGGTTCTGTTTTTTCGGTTTGAAACTAAAGTCTGAAAGTAATATTCTGCATATTAGTACGAGAAAAAATCGAGAGGTAATCAGAATCAAGCAAAAAATTATTTATCTCCTCCAAATAATAGTCTTTCTCTTCCCCCCATAAAATGCATTATCCCACCGCGACGATCCCTTCCGGCGTCCGTACCGACTCGCCGCCGCCGTCGGCTCCTCCCGTCAAGAACGAGGAGGAAGAATCAGTGGAGAATCTGGTCAACGTGGAGCTGCAGGCTGCTGGCGATGGTAATTAGCATCATGATGTTAATGATCACGTGGACCATGAATACTTGGATTAATTCTTTCCCGCCGGGTTACAGATTCAACCCTCAAGACGAAGAGCTCATCCTCCATTATCTGAAGAAGAAGGTGCTGGGGGAAGAACTGCCCATGAACAAGATCGTCGAGGTTAATCTCTATAGGCACGACCCTGACACTCTTGCTGGTACGTTAATTATTACCCATGTAAAATACGCTTTATTGATGCTTAGAGAAAGTGTATTATAAAAGAATTTGTAACTTATATAGCTACAAGCTGTACATGTTGCAAAATTCATCTATTTGTTCATGGTACGTTAATTCGCTCGTCAATTAGATAGGAAGGTTTTTCAGCTGCTTTTCTTCATATGTATAGCGATGTACAGGAAATGTGGGGAGGAGAACGAGAACAGTATCTGGAAGGAGATCTTGGGCGACCCAGTTGGAGTAGCTCGGCTGCGGATTTGGTTCAGATCACAACTCAACTCATCATATGCTTGCTTGTGATGCATTGCATGCGATGAAGGAGAAATGTATAATATGGTGATTATACATTAGCTAAGATCAAAATCATAATTTTGATACCTCAATTTCTAGTACTAGCTAGATGGTAGTAATACTCTGTCCCGATCGACAGTATTGTCTTTTTTACGTACCCATGAATCCTTGTACACTGAAAACCATATATTTACTGTCGTAAAAAGTGAGTAGGAGGCAATATGATAAAAAAAACATTTATTATATAGCTAGTTATAGTGACAGTGATATGATAAAGTGGGTCTGCCTTTCAATTTTGTTCTTCTCGTTCCCTCTTGCTAGCTTTTTCAACCTGCAGTATGTCAGCCACGTTTCTGTGTTATATTGCACCTTTTTTTAATTTTACTAACACTGTTAATTATAAAAACTTCTTTCCGAGAGCTATAAATGATTTGTTGAACTTGATTATCTTATGTAACTTAATATTAGATTTTGATTGCATGATACGTTACGTTATGATATATATATATATGCGTATTTTTTTAATGAAATTAGAGTGTTACAAAATGTCTTATTTAAAATGTTAATACTATTTGAGATCTTAATTCTCTAACATTTCAACACTAAGCATTCTATGATTGAAGGAATCTACATTCGATCTAGTCCTAATTACTCTAACTAAGCTGACAATAACAACTTAATGTTATAGCTTTGTAAGCTAATGTGAGACCTCTAAGACCAAGAGTGTTCAACATTAACCATTCACCCTACGAGATTATGGTTCATTTGGATTAGAAATTTGTAAAGTAACAATTTAATCCAATTGACTTGTTGTCCATCAGAAAATTTAGATGAATCAATTTGACATTTGAAATTAATTCGTAATACTTTATAAATTACTGATTTTATAAAACCAAGAGAAATTACCAAGAGAAATGACTCTGATCTCATCATATTTCATATATACAAGAAAAATACATATAAAAATATTCATAAGAAATTCAAATACATCTACATGCATGAATTATAACGTCAGATATCAGAGGGTTTCTCTAATAATTATTCCCGGGAAATGAGCTGCTGACTCACAGAACTTTCCGGCCAACCTGCACGCTTTTGATCACCTTTAGAAATAAAATAAAATTTTGGTCTGGTTTTAAACATAAAAACAAAATGAAAAACCTTTGTAGTTTGTGTGCACACATGCATATTTTTGTTTCTTTTGTAAGTTGTAAATATAATAACAATATCCTCTGTATTTTCCATAACCGTTATGAATATTGTTTTCATACAAACTAGTATTTATTATTATTATTTATTTCAATCCTTTTTTTTCTGGTCAACAATATCCTAACAAACACATCACATAAGAACAAACAGATTTTGATTGGCTTATTTGTTCTTTTCCTGCAATTCATATGATTTGTAGCAACTTGCAACTAGCAAGAGTGAGAAAACAAGCCATAGAAACACAAACGGACACCCCTATTCATATTTAGATCAATTATCAACATACTTAACAACTCGAGTTCTCAAAACAAAAAATTTATTGACGAATTTTATGCACTATTACTTTGTACACCATCACATCTCAAACAAGAATTTGGAACTTACTCATCATAATCCACTTGAAATTTGCACTAACTCAAATTAAACCTCACTAATAACATGAATTTTCTTACGACTAGCTATTTAAGCAACCATATCCTCGTTCATCAAAATCCGTTTAGTGAAAACATCTACATCAGTTGATTGTACTATATTTTATCTAACCAAGTGTTAATCATGAATTATCATTAGTATTCGAACATAAAAACATTAAATTCTGCCACAAAAGACTGGACTAGTAGTCTAGTACCACCACCCTCCCCGCCAATATGTATATATATTAGTATTAACCCTGTAAATTATCCAATCTAAATAACATACAAGTATCATTATATACAACACTCTTACAATAATCAAGCCAGAGTAATTACTTCCAATTAAGGATCGCTAATTACCTCATGACTACCGAAGCACACTAGACCATGATGATCACCGCCACCGCCCACGTGAACGCCGTCTGCGGCGGCGGCAGCGGCAGCACCAATCCCGAACCCAAGAAATCCTCCCAAACCATCTGCTGCCGAACTACAAGGAGGAATATGGTGATCAGATGTCGTTTCGAGGAGGCGTATCTGGCGCTTCAAGTACTTGACGTACCGCACGGCCTCCTCGAGCATGGATGCCGTGTCGAGCTTGGTCCCTCCGGGGACCAGCCGCTGGAGGATCCGAATCTTCTCGCTGATCCTCTCGCGGCGGCGTCGGGCAGCGACACTCTGAGGGTCGTCGCTGATCCGAACGTTCCTCCTCCTCGGCCTTCGAACCGAGGCCGGGTCGATCTCCACGGGCTGCATCGCCGCCATCCTGTACATCATCTCCTTCATGGCTCCCAACTCCTCCTCCTCCTCAGCCTCATCGTTATCATGATCACCATCTTCGAGGCCTTCTCGTGCTTCGTTGCGTTCCTTTAGCGACGGATCTTGGTTTTCCAAACGGAGAAGTTGCATAGGGTCGTGGGTCGAATCGATTTGCTTCTTTGTTTGGCTCCGGAGGAAGCTTGGAGAGGTGAAAGGATCCAATTGTGAGTAGTGGTTGTGTTGTTGTTGTTGTTTAGTGTCGTGAGTGGATTCGACTTGGTTTTCTGTTTGGTTGCTGAGAAAGTTTGGAGATGGGAAATGGTTGAATTGTAAGTGAGGGTGGTGGTGGTGGAAGGAAGAAGGGAAGTTTGTTGAGGTTTGATGTTGGGATTGATCAATTTGTGGTGGTGGGTGGTGGATGATATTATTCCAGAGATGGGTTTGATTGATATCCATAAGAGAAATGAGGGTTTTGAGGAAGAGGAGAGAAAGAGTGAGAGGAGGAAAGAAAAGGGAGTTTTTGGTGCAAGTGAGAGAGAAAGGGAGGAATTGAGGGCTTTTTGATGGGCATGGGGGAGTTCATGTTCTGTGAGTGAGAGAGAAAGGGGGAGAAGAGAAGAAGAAGAAGAAAAGAAAAAAAATAAAGATTATGAGGCTTTGGGGAGATGATGATGTCAGAGAAAATAAATGCAACGGCCGTCGTCATAATTGGTTTTAAGGTGAAGTATATTTTATATATTATCTATTCCATCTTGTTTAATTTATTGTATTTTTTTCGAATAAGTTTATCGATCAGTAACGGATACATTATAATGCAGTAGCATCGTAACTAAAATTATTCATTTTCAAAAGGTTCTATGATGTTTGAGGTTGATACCTTTAATTTAAGAATCAAGTTTCTTGTCACGTTAGGTGACAAGAACACCTAATTCACGCATTTTTTCATTTATTCACGCCATATTTTCGTTATTCACGCCATATTGACATTGTTCACGTAAGAGTGTTGCTAATTCACGCAACCGATATTGTTTAGTCACGCAACCTGGTGTCAATTCACGCATATTGTTATTTATTCACGCCATTTTAAAATTAAATTTTAGACGTTAAAATATATCAAAATGGATGTCATTGTGTAGATTATGATCAATGCAACATATTTTTACAGACTAATTGAGAATCCAAATTTAATTCCATAAAATATAGCCAATACAAATTATTAGGGGGAAAAAGTCTGAATTTTCATTTACGTGAATAAACATAGTATTACGTGAATACACACAAAATGGCGTGAATGAGTACAAAAATACGTGAATAAATTGACATTAGGTGTTTTGTCACCTAACGTGACAAGAGATGTTTTCCTTAATTTAAAGGGAACTTGTAACCATGTGGAGCACAATTGCAATGGATGAAAGAGTTTCCCAGAGATGGTTAATTCATGCAAACAATTTTGTGGGACTCCTTGTTTGGGTCGAAAAAGCAATGTCACTGGATCATTATCAAATTGATTGCAATCTTTTTCTGTCTGTGAAGATCTCACCAGAGCGCCTTGATGAATGCATGGGTGGTGTAGTTGATTATAAGTTAATCTCACATAGTATAAAGGTATCCGATTCGAACTTGGCCACAAGCAAGTAAATATTTTCTATGACTTATTCAATCGAGAACAAGTAATTGGGCTAGATCGACATAGAACGACATATAAAAAACAACAAGTACTAGAATTCGGTTGAAATTGTATTCGATCTAGTTTGGTTTGGGTCGGTTCTAGCTCAATTTGGTCCACTTTTCATTAAAAAAAATTATCCTCATGAATAGAAATCATGGTAATTTCCTAACTTAAAAAACTTTTGGCTCTGCTATAATAGTACTTAATACATTGTTTTAATGAATGTCTGGGTGGTGTAGTTGGTTATCACGTTAGTCTCACACACTAAATGTCCCCAGATCGAACCTGGGTTCAGACACTTTTTTTTTCCAGTAAAGATTGATGCAGTGTACTATTTACTCAATAGAGCGTACAAAGATTTTCTCAAGTCTAATAGCTTGGTTCAAATTTTTATCTAGCTCCATATATATTGTTATTTAGTGATTTTATCTAGCTCCATATATATTGTTATTTAGTGATAGCTTGGGTCAAATCTTCATCTAGCTCCATATATATATTGTTATTTAGTGAGTTATCAATGTGCCTAGCTTGATATTAGAGCATCGATGCATGCTAATAATACAAAATTATGATTGTATATCAATAAGATTTAATTTTTCTCAACAGAAAAAATGATCTAGGGGGTAAATTGACAATTATTAAGTATGTATTACAATTTACAACAGATTCGAGTATACATGTTAACTACTTATATGTATTTTAAAATATGTCTGAAATTTATTTGATATATCTTTAGAAATTTATCTAATGATCATTATAAAAAAATTAACGATTAAAACTAAGCAAAATAGTTTTAGGTCTATACTATATCATCATATTAATCAAATATCCGCAAATGAAATTCAAATAATTTATGCTTGGATTATAATTCTTGAATAAGTATATATATTGTGTATACACCCAAAATTAATAGTGTACCACGCTATCTTTTTTTTTTTTTTTTACAATAGGCATCATTCATTTCATTCCAAACCCAACCAAGGGGAGCACAACGATTACAATAATGGAGCGACAAGGTTGGCAATGAAAATCCATTCCGGAGGAAGGAGATCAAGGCGAGAGTTCCTAGCGATCCAATCAGCCACCTTATTAAATCGACGAGGAACAAACTCAACCGTGATCCAAGGAGAAACACAGAGAATAGAAACCACACGAGCAAGGGATGCCCGACACTGCAAGGGCCACAGGCTCGGATCTTGTACCACGCTATCAATGTATAACATGATGCATATGAGTACAAATTCTTTAACAAGTTTGGGTGGAGGGGGATTCTCACTTTTATGTAATAATTTCTCCTAGGTCGGCCATCATTTATATTTCTAGGGCTTATCGATGGTGTGTCACAATGAATGCTAGCAAGCAAAACCATTCAATGCTTTTTGTTTTTCCTTCTTTTGACACAAATATATAAGAGGGGAATATTGGCACTTTTGCTTGCATATATACTTATGGCTGGTGAATGATGATGAAGAAGATCAATGCAACTATGCAAAGCAAAGCACTGAAAACCTAGATTGCTTCTTAAAGGGATGGCTTGGTGGATCAAAGTCTCTTTCTTGCTCCTCCTTAAATGGTTACACTATATACCTAGCTAGCTAGCTCTCTCCCTCGCCCCTTTTATCATGCTCTTTGGTGACACTATAGCTCTTTTATTCTTGGTTTTTGTTTCCCTCATAATCAAGTTGATAATCATATTGGACCGAATTAATGGCTCTCTCACTCTTCCTTGGCCATTTTAAAGTGGGTTGGGCACTTTGTTAGAAACAAATTAGTTTCTAACTGGGTTTGATAATTGGAGATTTAGGGATTTGAAGAATAGAATTAGGGATTAAGAAGTAGAATTTGGGGGAAGAACAAGAAAGAATGGCCGACGGCCGGATTAGGGATAGAGGAGAAATTGAGAGGAGTTGGGAGAATAGGGTTTAAGGATTTTCTTAATGTTCTTCTTATTGATACCGAATAAATAGGTAAAGTACATACTTATAGGGAATTCTAGAAAACCCTAATAGTAAACCTAATTCTACTAAAAGACTACTAGCATAATAAGAATTATCCTATTTGTAATACTAATAATAAGTATAGAAACCCTAAAAGAGTTGGTTTCTAACACACTTGGGCTTGGTTTTTGAATAGCAAAAGCAAATCTTGATAGTTGACATCAAGATCAGTTCTCACTTCCCATTGATTCACGTTAATGCTTTAATTTATTCAATTCATTTGATTAGGTGATGAGGTTACGGTTATGTGTCTCACTTTGGTACTGATTTACATTTGACCTAAGACTTTATACCATCAGACACATGGTAAGGGTGTACTCCTTATTACCTAAACAGGAAGGACTACGCATAATTTCCTGGGTAGTTAGAAAAAAGAGTTCAACTGATTATCAATCAACCTATTATTTTATATATTTACCGGTTTGTTTTTACTTGAGTTAGATTAAATCTAAAAAATGTAGTAAATACAAATCCACTTCGAGTTATCAAACTATAGAGATCTTAGTTGAACTGAGAGAATCCATCCTTCAAACTCCTCAGGTGGTAAGTGGCAATTTGTGCTCTCCCATGTTTATTCTCACATCAAACCATTTCTAAGAAAACCCCATATTGACCACCAACAAGATTATACGCTTGGATTACCCACCCACCCACATGGATTTACAAAGTTTTCATAGGTTACGATAATCTCCAATGTATGCATCGGAATTCTCTTCACAAACAATACATACACATTCAAACTCATTACAGATGTTTCATGCTTGAACTTCGAGAGCTGCTCTGCGTTTGGCCACATCATCATGGCCTTACACAACTTAGAACAGAAGTAACAGGAAAAGAAACAACATCTGATGATGAATCTAGCTCATCAGACGGTGGTGGCGGGAATTCATATACAGAGGGCTTCCTCTGTTTACTGTTTATGAGGAAATGGAAGGCCTGCTGTTCACTTTCTTGCTACCAAAACCAGATGTTTCCACAAACTGCAAATTCTATCATTTATGGCTTGCGCATGCACAACAGGTAATCATTCCTTCCCCCTCGTTACCCTTTTTATGTTCTTCTCCATTTTCCTTCGAGGAAGAGGAAAAAAGAAAAAAGGAAATGCATTGAGAAAGATGGTACCATCAAATGCATTTCCTAGAATGGTTATGTTCCTTTAGTTTTTCAACGACCTAAACTCGGTAAAAAAAGACTCATCAGTCCACAGCCGAAAGTTGTTGGATGACTAAAGAGATTCGAGGAGCTCTATGGTCTTTTCCACCAAGAATATTGAGGGCGATTATACGATTATGTCTACAATAGTTGAAGTCGTTTAGATCTCTACGAATCCTGCAACGTGGGTTGCTTTCTCCTCTCCTGTTCTAGTGGCGGAGCCACGTTGAGATTACTAATCTTAAATCTCGTTTTGGAGTTGGCTGACAGCACTAGACCTTGAACAATTGGTGGAGCAAAGTGACTTTTCTGTATAAAAAAAGAAACAGGGACTTGCTGCATTTTCAAGAAGCAATCCCCATGGACAAATGTCTTCAAATTATCAAACTTTGTATACATGAAGAAGCACTCTCCGTACACTCATTCCATCTAAAATCTTAAAAAGGGAATCCATTCAATCTGCAGAAAAACATACACCCAGAAGAAAAAGGAAAGAACCTCGCTACGGCCCAAGGTATTAAGAGATTCGTCGATTTTCCATCTTAAACTAAACTGAAGAAACAGAGCAGAGGCTTGCAACATGAAAACCTGTACTACTGGACTGACTCTACATGCCATCGTTCCTTAAAGTTGAGAAAATGGAAAAAAGAGAAGCAAGAAATGGCGACAAAGAGTTACATTTAAAGGTAAAGCCTCAATTAGTCGAGAAGATCAAGACAAGAGATTCACAAACATCCTCATTGGATTATATCATCCTGCTATGTCACAAATGGCCAAGCTAAGATTGATGGAAACAACCATCCCAGGGATTCGTTCCGGTTTTTCATTTACCCTTCTGGAATTTTTCCACATAAGCCTGCCACAGAAAAATAGTACTCCATCTTCAAACATTGAATTGCTTCCCTCTCACGAGAGCAGTGGATTCTTTCAGTAATGAAAAGGCTGCAAAGAATGATGTAATTGGGAGAAGGTTACCTGTACAAGTTTGGTCAACTTTGGCTTTGAAGCTGACAGATAAAGATCAATCTTTTCTGGTGTCTGCGGTATGCTGCTAGCCTGCATTGTACTAGTCACTTTCTCCACCACTTTCTTCACTATGTTTTTGTAGGAATCTTTTGTCACTTGCCCTTCCTTCCATGAGGGTTTCAAAGCTTCCTTAACAAACTCCACAAGTGCAAACTTGAATGCTCGAATCCCCTTGGGTTCTTTGTTTTTCTTCCCCTCGTCACCTTTACCATCTCCATCAATGTCTTCTTCTTCTGGTTTACTTTCCTTAGCTTTGCTGGCACCCTTTGCAGCCTTCTTGCCACTACTTTCCTTCACAACTTCAGATTCTGCACCAGGTTTCAGATTAGGCACTTCTTCTTGACTAACATTCGGTGCAGCCATTTGAGCTTCTTCTTTATCTCCAGTGCTCTTCTCTTTGTTATCATAGGGACTACTGCCGACACCTTGATTCTCAGGTTCTATGCTGTCACATAAAGGATCATATTGCTTCTGAGGTATAACGGGTTGATCTAGTTTAGTAGAGAGCTCGGTATTTGCAATCTGAGCCATATCACTAACTTGATTAGAGCTAGGAGCAGCAAAAAGCTGCGGAGCAAGAAACATAGCAATAGAGTTGGTGAGCTCAGCAACCCGACCATCACTGACCATGTTCTGAGTTGGGGGAATGCTCGAATTGACAGCTAGCCCACTTCTGTCACCCATGGCTTGCAAGTTGTTGATGCCTTGTCCTCCAATATTCAAAAGTGCTGGGCTCAGAGGATTCATTGGTGTGGTCCCAACTCGGCTTTGCTCAACTGGGTTGACACTTGTAAGAAGAGGAGCCAAAGCATTCATACTCGGACCATTAGGGTTTAAGCTCGAATTGACAGCTTCAGCACTTCGGTCACCCATAGCTTGCATGTTGTTGATGCCTTGTCCTCCTATATTCATCAGCATCGGGCTCAGATGGTTTATCGTGGTCTCCACTCGGCTTTGCTCGACTGAGTTCATGCTTGGATGAAGAGCCGGTAAAGCATTCATACTCGGACCATTATTAGGGTTTAAGCTCGGTGCACCCAAGATGTTTCCAGAACTGTTGGTATGAAGGCCATTGACTTCTCTAGGTGCACCATTCGTATCTCTCGAATAGTAGTTATGCTGAATGGAAGACGTATCGTGTCTCAATGGCTGGATGGCCACTGAGACCTCTGTGCTGGGCGGTGGTGGCAATTTATCTATATGGTTAGAAGGTCCATAGTTCCATTCAGGAGACATCTCCATATCACCTGCCCAATCATTATTCATACTTTGGTCAGGCATGTGACGATTGTCACTGGCATTTTCCCCTTTCACCATGAGGACTTCATTTCTGCCACTCTCGACCATATTAGCTGGTGGCTGGTGACGATCTCTTGCAGTTCGACCATCCAAACTTCGACCACGTGTATCATCCAAAGACCACGGTTTGACTGTTGTTCCAGCATCACTAGGCTTTGCAGCATCTGAAGGATTAACCGGATTGCTATATTTTTCACCATTCCATGGTTTCTCCACATCCCTGCTTGACTTTGAATAATTGTCCATGTCGTTCCATTTCGGGCCATCCCACGTTTTATCCTGTTTATCTTCCACATTTGGTTCCATCAACTGCTTCTCGGTCCTCGGTCTCCGATTCTCGGGACTCAAAATACCCTGTTGACCCTGATGAGAGAACCAGCAATTTCTTCCTTTCCTACAATTACCAGCAGCAAAGTATCTGCAAGGAGTCTCCGTTGCTCTACCACGACTCTGCTGCTCATCATGTCTACCTAAAGGAGAACCAACACGGTGGGTCCTTCTGTCCATGTTATCTCTCTCCCGAATCAACTCATTGGTAGTGGGCCCTTTAGCAGAGGGATCGGAATGGGAAAACCTGCAGTATGCTCCTTTTCTGCAGTGTCCCTTGAGAAAATCACTACACAAGCCGCCAGCATTTTGTCCACTACTAACACTACGGTACTCCTCGGGATCATTAGAATATCTCGAAGGTAGAGCTTTCCTCCGCCCATCATAGCTATCTTCGTAACTCTCACCAAATTCATGAAGAAAGTGACAGTGACTGCCTCTTCTGCATTTTCCAGTAGAAAACTCCTTGCATATCTGAGATGATTGACTTGATCGGCTTCTACCTCGGTCAGAAGTCCCTGACTCTCGTCGAATTGGGCTCCTGCTACGGCTTCTGCTTCTGCGAATAAATATGCACATGTTGAAGGCAAAATGAAGCTCCAATACCATCCAGAAGAGTTACAACAACTTTTAACCACCATGAAACATCAGAATAAAAAGCATAATGAGAAGTTTCAGGCGAGGCAATAAAATGAATGACAATAGGAAAGTGTATTATGGACCTTGTGTTTGTGAATTGTGACATAGTGCCATACCGTGACGGTTGTACTGGCTCAACCGTGCCAAGGACCAAGCTGATACTTTTTTGTTATGCTTTCGCTTTTTCCATTATACCTCTATTACAGTACAATTAGTTTCACCAGTTTGATCTCCGGTAATGGTTTCCAAAAAACTTATGGCTATATATCCGTGAGTTAAAACAAAGTTCCTTTAGCAAATGGACTTAAAAGCTGAAACAAAAGTACCTCTCCACCTTAACAATATCTATTCATGGTGAACTCTCAGAGTAATAATAGATAAGAGCCACATAAAAAAGTCATATCTAATTTTTCCCCTTGAAATAAGTATTTCTTCGTAAAATTATGCCTATATTAGACATTTCCCACAAACCTACTCATTTTCTTATTTCTAATCAAATTACTAACCATCTCATTCGATGCATTCAGAAAGTGACATAATGCAAAAGCAACAAACACCAAAGGTATATGTACATCAATCAGACAACAAACCTTCCTGGTCTTTTCAATTCTTTATTAGGAGAGTGGCGACGAGTCGACAAATAACCTTCATCTCTTTCCCATGCCCCCATTGTTTTGGAGGATCTGCCATATTCATCATCAACCATATCATCTCCATGTGAGCCTCTTCTAGCATCGGCAGTAGACCACCTACTTCGACTACTGCCATCAGTCTCATGATAAGTTGTACCTGCTGCTTTCCCCGACCAAGAATTATTATTGTGGTGATTTTCGAAGGAAGCTCGAGACTCTTCTTTCAAATCCCACTTAGAACTACGCTTTCGACCACCACTGCCACCACTCATTTTGTGATAGGCACTTCCTTCTCTCATCGAATGCTGAACACAACCTGTAGGATAAGAATGCAACATATTCATAAAGCTTTATGAAAGAATTACTTATAACAGAATACCATTTAGAGCACATTGATATCTATGAGGTGTAGAAACCAGAGAGTCTGCTTCCCAAAAATACATTAAGTAGATATCTCATATTAGCATGTTTAATAAAAATATGTGCACACAATTGCTAAACTATCGGCAATAATGTTACAAGCACAGAAAAGAGCTCGAGAGTTTCAATACCATGAAAAGCTCATTGAAATATTCCATGCAATAATAATCCAATAAATTTCACAAGTAGTTTTCCCAAGTACACTGAAATGGAGCAAAATTCTTCATCATCACTGTTTCAACCCTCAAACTACTGGAACAATAAGATCTACAAACAGTGGTAAGAACAACTAGCAGTCCACCAAAGAAAAAGATCTCTGAGTTTCAATGGTTAAAGAAAATGATCTCTCACATACTTCATTTGCAAGGGAAAAACTGTGAGTCAACAGGTAGTATGGCGTTCAAATAATTACTTTGTGCGCAATACATTCCATCTCACATTAAAAATTCCATATAGTGTATGTTTTGCTCCTAAGGAGTATGTCCCATTGAGCAAAACAGATAATACCAAGCTTCCAGAGAATGCCAAAAAAAAAAATCTGTTTATTGATTATCAGCATCTTTAAAAAAACGAATAAAAATCGCTAAATCCTTGGCAAATGCCGGCTCCATGTAACGAGCTCTTACAGTAATTCCTCTACAGAATATAGATGCTATAGCTACAAAGAATGTAGTTTCACATCATTCTTCCATCCAATGGAAATGCTAGCTTCCGCACAATGAACAAAACTATAGCCATGTTGCTTCCTATGGAAAAAGGTGCATGACTTCAATCCTTCTCCAGCCTTCTTAGAGCATTCAGCATCAAAGAACCATGGAGATTTATTTCACTGAGAGATTCCTTAGCCAACTCCTAGAAGATTTTTTTGCATAGCTATCCCCAAAAACCTTTGTAGTGCTTTCCACCCTATTTAAACTGCAATGATCCACTAATTTGCAGAAAAACGTTGCACTTGTAGATGGATTGAGTAGCATGGCAAAGTTTTATTCGCATCAGTTACTTAAGCATACTTCGAACCCCCTCCATGCATAGACCTCGTGAAATTTACTGCATAGAAATTATATCTTGTATTAGCACGGAGGAAAACTGTTCTGGGGGACAAAGATTTAACTAAAATCCCTATAATACTATCTAGCCTAGGCCATTTAGCTTAAATCTACTCAGGAATCTTAATGAAGGGTCCTATCACAGTCATTTTTAACACATATTCAAAAAGCTTGAGATAGGTTTCCAAATGATTTAATGTGATAACCCATAGAAGCTTCATACTAAAATTCAATCCACAATGTGATTACACAAATCAAGAAGCAAGCAAAGATAACAAGGAAAGTAAGGATCACAGAATTTCTCAGCTAATAAATAGCAATTAGTGGATAGCAGAAAGAATCAGCCCCCATACACTGCCCAACCCGACATTGTGTGGGCCTTCAGAAATCAGAATAAACACAAATACACTGAGCAAACAGCGGGAGAATTGCTCAAACTCTGAACCTTTCAGCAATTACTAGCCAGTTGAACACCGTAAAACTACTGAAACGCATGAAAGCTTCCTTCTTTTCTAAATTTTAACAAGCTAACCAATTCATCTCACTAAAACCAGCGAGCCTGTCAGCTAGCGAATTCAACAAACTTAAACCAGTGAGAAAAGAGATGAAACTAAGTTTCTAAAGCTAAAAGCTGAGACTTTCCGCAATCACTATCCAATTCAACTCGCTAAGGCCACTGAACTTCACAAGGGTTTCCCCCCTATTCCGAACTAAAGCAAGAAGATAAAGCTCATTTACCAACACCAAAAATATCCAAATGAGCACTCACATTCCACCACCCACATATCCGAACACAGCAGGAAAATAACGAGAAAGAACACCAAAACCCTAAAAGCCGCTACCTTTCAAAAGTTCAAACAGTTCTCACCACAAGATTCAAAATCAAATTCGCGCGAAGCAGGAAAGAGATTCATAAGATACCGACAATGAGCAGAAGCTAGAGATTGTGAGGAAGTAAAGAGGGCGGGAACTCACTCGGATAATATCAGAGACGCCCAACCATGTCCGACCAAGCAGCAATGGATAGGGAAGCCCGAGGTAGAAGAAGGGAGGAAGAAGGTATAAAAAATGTGAAAGGAGGAAGCTTTGCGGAGATTCGCCGGGAGTGCGAGTGAAGGCAACGAGAGTGAGAAAGTTCAAGCGGAATGGGAGCTTTCTGAATTCTGGGGGAAGAGGGGTTTTTCAATTATCACAGTATACGGGAGGGAAGAGAAGAAAAGGAAGGGCAAGGATTGATGGGAAGGAAAAGGAACAAACTGCGACTCATTTCTCTAGCCCACCATCACTAATTCACTATTTCCCTCTTCAATTATATTTGCTAATCATTATAGATTAAGAGTTATTATTTCAATAAATAAACAATGAGTATTTTTTTCATAGATTTTTCTGAGGATTTTGGTAAAATTTGGGTTTTGAAAAATCATGATTATAAAATCCCCCAAAAAATATGAAAATATCATCCAAAAATAAATTCGTCCAAATCGATAGACTTCATTGTATGAGGAGAATAGCCTCGAGCTGAATCAGTGATCTATAGCCTCCAAAATCGAAAGAAAATCGCATTTCGGAAAAATCGCCTGAATTCTGTGATGGTACTCCTTTGCAATCTACCAAAAAAGGAGCCGGAAGAAATCCACCCAAATCGGTCCTTAATGGACTTAGTCATAGTTGAAGAATAGCCTCAGCCCGAATCTGTGATCAGTAGCCTACAAAATCCATGGAAAATGGTCTTTCGAAAAAAATCCCCCAAGAAATTACGAAAATGCCATCCGAAAATAAATTCGCCCAAATCGGTGCGTAATGGGATTCATCATCCGTGGAGAATTAGATCAGTAGACTTCATTATATGTGGAGAATAGACTCGGGCTGAATCAGTGACATGTACCCTCCACAATCGAAAGAAAATGGCATCTCGAAAAAATCGCCTGAAATCTGTGATGGTACCCCTTTGCAATCTGCGAAAAAGAGACCCGGAAGAAATCACCCCAAATCGGTCCTTAATGGACTTAATCATAGTTGAATAATAGCCTCAGGCCGAATTCGTGATGAGTAGACGTCAAAATCCATGAAAAATGGCCTTTCGAAAAATATCCCCCAAAAAATTACGAAAATGCCATCCAAAAATAAATTCGCCAACTTGGTGCTTAATCGGCATCAACATCCGTGGAGAATTGGATAAATAAACTTCATTATATGTGGAGAATACCCTCGGGCTAAATCCATGATCTGTAGCCTCCAAAATCGAAAGAAAATGGCATTTCGAAAAAATCACATAAAATCTGTGATGTTACCCCTTTGCAATCTGCCAAAAAAGAACCCGGAAGAAATCCGCCCAAATCGATCCTTAATGGACTTAATCATCGTTGAAGAATAGCCTCAGGGCGAACCCGTGATCAGTAGCCTTCAAAATCCATGGTAAATGGCCTTTCGAAACCAATCCCCCAATAAAAGAAAATGTCATCCAAAAATAAAATTTCTCCAATCGGTGCTTAATGGGCTTCATCGTCCGTGGAGAATTGGATAAGTAGACTTCATTATATGTGGAGAATAGCCTCGGACTGAATTCGTGACCTGTGGCCTCCAAAATCGAAAGAAAATGGCATTTCGGAAAAATCGCCCAAAATTTGAGATGGTACCCCTTTGCAACCTGCCAAAAAAGGACCCGAAAGCGATCCGCCCAAATCGGTTTTAAATGGACTTAATCATCGTTGAAGAATAGCCTCAGGCCAAACCTGTGATCAGTAGCCTTCAAAATCCATGGAAAATGAACTTTCGAAAAAAAATCTGCCAAAAAATTAAGAAAATGTCATCCGAAAATAAATTCGTCCAAATCGGTGCTTAATGAGCTTCATCATCCATGCAAAATTGGATCAATATAATTCATTCTATGTGGAGAATAGCCTCGGTTGAATCCGTGATTTGTAGCCTCCAAAATATAAAGAAAATGGCATTTCGGAAAAATCGCTTGAAATCTATGATGGTACACCTTTGAAATCTGCCAAAAAATGACCCAGAAGAAATCCGCCCAAATCGGTCCTTAATGGAGATAATCATCGTTGAAGAATAGCCTAAGGTAGAATCCGTGATCAGTAGCCTTCAAAATCTATTGAAAATAGCCTTTCGAAAAAATACCCCAAGAAATTACGAAAATGTCATCCGAAAGAAAATTCGCTCAAATCGGTGCTTAATGGGCTTCATCATCCGTGGAGAATTGGATCAATAGACTTCATTATATGTGGAGAATAGGCTCGGGCTGAATCCGTGATCTGTAGCCTCCAAAATCGAAAGAAAATGACATTTCGGAAAAATCGCCTGAAATATGTGATTGTACCCACTTGCAATCTACCAAAAAACGGACCCGAAAGAAATTCGCCCAAATCGATCCTTAATAGACTTAATAATCTTTAAAGAATATCATCAGACCGAATCCGTGATCAGTAGCCTACAAAATCCAAGGAAATTCCCTTTCGAAAAAAATCCCCCAAGAAATTACGAAAATTGACATCCGAAAATAAATTCGCACAAATCGGTGCTTAATGGGCTTCATCATCCTTGGAGAATTGGATCAATATACTTCATTACATGCAGATAATAGCCTCGGGTTGAATCCACCATCTGTAGCCTCCAAAATAGAAAGAAAATGGCTTTTCGGAAAAATCGAACGAAAGCTGTGATGATACCCTTTTGCAATCTGCCAAAAAAGGACCCGGAAGAAATCCGCCCAAATCGGTCCTTAATGGACTTAATCATTGTTGAAGAATAGCCTCAGGCCGAAACCGAGATCAGTAGCCTTCAAAATCCATGGAAAATGGCCTTTCAAAAAAAAATCCAATAATAAATTCCGAAAATAAATTCGCTTAAATCGGTGCTTAATGGGCTTCATCTTCCGTGGATAATTGGATCAATAGACTTCATTATATGTGGAGAATAGACTTGGGCTGAATCCGTGATCTGTAGCCTCCAAAATCGAAAGAAAATGGCATTTCGGAAAAATCGCACGAAATCTTTGATGGTACCCATTTGCAATCTACCAAAAAAGGACACAGAAGAAATCCGCTCAAATCGGTCCTTAATGTACTTAATCATCGTTTAAGAATAGCCTCAGGCTGAATCCGTGATCATTAGCCTTCAAAATCCATGGAAAATGGCCATTCGAAAAAAATCCCGCAAGAAATTACAAAAATGCGATTCAAAAATAAATTTAGTCCAAATTGATGCTTAATGGGCTTCATCATCCATGTAGAATTGGATCAATAGACTTCATTATATTTGGAGAATAGCCTTGGCCTGAATACGTGATATGTAGCCTCCAAAATAGAAAGAAAATAGCATTTCGGAAAAATCGTCTGAAATCTGTGATAGTACCCCTTTGCAATATGCCAAAAATGGACCCAGAAGAAATCCGCCCAAATCGGTCCTTAATGGACTTAATCATCGTAGAAAAATAGCATATGGCCGAATCCGTGATCAGTAGCCTTCAAAATCCATGGAAATGGCCTTTATAAAAAAAATCTCCGAATAAATTACGAAAATGCCATACGAAAATAAATTCGCCCCAATCACTGCTTAATGGGCTTCATCATCCCTGGAGAATTGGATCAATAGACTTCATTATATGCGGAGAATATCATCGAGTTCAATCCGTGATCTGTAGCATCCTAAATCAACAGAAAATGGCATTTCGGAAAAATAAACCAAAATCTGTGATGGTACCCATTTGCAATATGCCAAAAAGGGATGAGGAAGAAATCCGCACAAATCGATCCTTAATGGACTTAATCATCGTTGAAGAATAGCCTCAGGCCGAATCCGTGATCAGTAGCCTTCATAATCCATGGAAAATGGCATTTCAAAAAAAATTCCCCCAAGAAATTACGATAATGTCATCCGAAAATAAATTCGCCCAAATCGATGCTTAATGGGCTTCACCATCCTTGGAGAATTGGATCAATAGACTTCATTATATGTGGAGAATAGCCTCGGGCTGAATCCGTGATATGTAGCCTCTAAAATATAAAGAAAATGGCCTTTCGGAAAAATCGCCTGAAAACTGTGTTGGTACCCCTTTGCAATCTGCCAAAAATGGACCCGAAAGAATCCGTCAAAATCAATAGCCTCAGGTAGCTGAATCGTCGTTAAAGAATAGCCTCATGCCAAATCCGTGATCAGTAGCCTTCAAAATTCAATGAAAATGGTCTTTCGAAAAAAATCCCCCAAGAAATTACGATAATGCCATCCGAAAATAAATTCGCCCAAATCGGTGCTTAATGGGCTTCATCATCATTGGAGAATTGGATCAATAGACTTCATTATATGTGGAGAATAGTCTCGGGCTGAATCCGTGATCTGTAGCCTCCAAAATAGAGAGAAAATGGCATTTCGGAAAAATCGCCCGAAATCTATGATGGTACCCCTTTGCAATCTGCCAAAAATGGACCCGGAAGGAATCCGCCCAAATCGGTCCTTAATGAACTTAATCGACGTTGAAGAATAGCCTCAGGACGAATCCGTGATCAGTAGCCTTCAAAATCCATGGAAAATGGTCTTTCGAAAAAAAATCCCCCAAGAAATTACGATAATGTCATCCGAAAATAAATTCGCTCAATTCGGTGCTTAATGGGCTTAATCATCCTTGGAGAATTGGATCAATAGACTTCATTATATGCGGAGAATAGCCTCGGGCTGAATCCGTGATCTATAGCCTCCAAAATAGAATGAAAATGGCATTTCGGAAAAATCGCCCGAAATCTGTGATGGTACCCCTTTGCAATCTGCCAAAAATGGACCCGGAAGAAATCCACCCAAATCGGTCCTTAATGGATTTAATCGACGTTGAAGAATAGCCTCAGGGCGAATCCGTGATCAGTAGACTTCAAAATCCATGAAAAATGGCCTTCCGAAAAAAAAATCTCCCAAGAAATTACGATAATGCCATCCGAAAATAAATTCGCCCAATTCGGTGCTTAATGGGCTTCATCATCCTTGGAGAATTGGATCAATAGACTTCATTATATGTGGAGAATAGCCTCGGGCTGAATCCGTGATATGTAGCCTCCAAAATATAAAGAAAATGGCCTTTCGGAAAAATCGCCTGAAATCTGTGTTGGTACCCCTTTGCAATCTGCCAAAAATGGACCTGACTCGACTCTACTGTAACTCCAGGAATTGGCCAAGTGTAACCACTTCCTAAAGCGTAGTATAGCGGGTTTAGGTTTAATTATCAACCCGGGTCCTAGATTTGCTGACTACTCAGTTAGTTCTTGTTATCTAGCAATAAAACTGGAGTGCAAGTCTAAACTACCAAACAAACAAAGCAAGTAAACTGGTTGTATTCGGGTTAAAGAGGTCACCCGAATATGGTTCCCCCTAGACTGCAGTTAAGCCAGATTGTAATTACCAAGTTCAGTTTCTATGATAGTTATACTGCGGAAGGTTCTTAAACAGCCTGAAGTCTCGACTAAAGGTCTTCAGACCCTCTCAATCTGACTCTCTAGCGGGCGACTAACCTCCACCGGAGTCGACAGATTGAGGCCCTAAGAACAAAACCTCCACTACCGGAGTAAATCCGGTACAGAATAGTGAGTTGGCTCCTCGACTAAAGTCACCAACTCCCTACCTTCAATCAAGGATACTCTATTAACCTAGGCAGATATTCTCATTCTAGGTCAAAGCAGAAACAATAGGAATTTGATAAGGATTCAAGTCATTCAATCATTAAAACCTCAATCGAATATAATCAATCATAGAATCAGTACTTGGGTTCATACAATCAAAGCCTAACATACAAATCTCCAGATGAATGGGAGAACTACTCCATAGAGAAGAAAGCAAAAGCAGAATCAGACACGGAATTCATACTGCGAAGGATGGATTCCTGCTTCTGGACGTTGATTTGCACTTCTCCAAGCTCAAGCTGGCCTCCAATGGTGTTGAAGATCAATCTAGGGCACTTGGGAACTCTTGCTCGTCACTTTCTCTCTCTAGGAACTGATCTCTCTCTCAAAAACTCGAATCCCCTTGAATTGTGGCTGAAATTCTGCTTAAAAGGAGAAAATCCCGACTCACACGGCCAAGGTGGCACGGCCGTGCAGCTCACCCAGTTGCCCGTGTGAGTCAAAACGCATCGTTTCATTTAGTTCGAATTCCAGGCTCTTTGCACGGCCAGAATGGCACGGCCGTGTGGACATCCCCTCTTGCCCGTGTTTGCTCTCGCAGAATGTGGCACGGCCAACCCGGCCACTTGCACGGCCGTGTCGATCCTCTGCTCTGCCCGTGTCTGCTCTCGGCGAAACTCGCACGGCCAGGCCATTCCTTCACACGGCCGTGTGAACATCAGGGCAGCCCGTGTGACCTCCTTTGCGACTTGCCTCGCGCCCGAACTTCGCCCGATCGACCCCGAACTCGCTCCTAAACCTTCATTCACTTGCCAAGACCTGAAATATCACAAACAAGCACAACCTAGCGTGAAATCGGTCTAAAACACGAGAAACCACCTCTCAAACGGTGTAAGAACAGGGGTGAAAACATGTGTAACTAACGGTCTATCAGGACCCGAAAGAATCCGTCGAAATTAATAGCCTCAGGTAGCTGAATCGTCGTTAAAGAATAGCCTCAGGCCAAATCCGGGATCAGTAGCCTTCAAAATTCAATGAAAATGGTCTTTCGAAAAATAGCCCCCAAGAAATTACGATAATGCCATCCGAAAATAAATTCGCCCAAATCGGTGCTTAATGGGCTTCATCATCCTTGGAGAATTGGATCAATAGACTTCATTATATGTGGAGAATAGTCTCGGGCTGAATATGTGATCTGTAGCCTCCAAAATAGAGAGAAAATGGCATTTCGGAAAAATCGCCCGAAATCTGTGATGGTACCCCTTTGCAATCTACCAAAAATGGACCCGGAAGGAATCCGCCCAAATCGGTCCTTAATGGACTAAATCGACGTTGAAGAATAGCCTCAGGCCGAATCCGTGATCAGTAGCCTTCAAAATCCATGGAAAATGGCCTTTCGAAAAAAAATCCCCCAAGAAATTACGATAATGCCATCCGAAAATAAATTCGCCCAATTCGGTGCTTAATGGGCTTCATCATCCTTGGAGAATTTGATCAATAGACTTCATTATATGTGGAAAATAGCCTCGGGCTGAATCCGTGTATGTAGCCTCCAAAATAGAGAGAAAATGGCATTTCGGAAAAATCGCCTGAAATCTGTGATGGTACCCCTTTGCAATCTGCCAAAAATGGACCCGAAAGGAATCTGCCCAAATCGGTCCTTAATGGACTTAATCGACGTTGAAGAATAGCCTCAGGCAGAATCCGTGATCTGTAGCCTACAAAATCCATGGAAAATGGCCTTTCGAAACTATAATCCCCCAAGAAATTACGATCATGCCATCCGAAAATAAATTCGCCCAATTCGGTGCTTAATGGGCTTCATCATCCTTGGAGAATTGGATCAATAGACTTCATTATATGTGGAGAATAGCCTCGGGCTGAATCCGTGATCTGTAGCCTCCAAAATAGAGAGAAAATGGCATTTCGGAAAAATCGCCAGAAATCTGTGATGGTACCCCTTTGCAATCTGCCAAAAATGGACCCGGAAGGAATCCGCCCAAATCTATCCTTAATGGACTTAATCGACGTTGAAAAATAGCCTCAGGCCGAATCCGAGATCTGTAGCCTTCAATATCCATGGAAAATGGCATTTCGAAACTATAATCCCCCAAGAAATTACGATCAAGCCATCCGAAAATAAATTCGCCCAATTCGGTGCTTAATGGGCTTCATCATCCTTGGAGAATTGGATCAATAGACTTCATTATATGTGGAGAATAGCCTCGGGCTGAATCCGTGATCTGTAGCCTCCAAAATAGAGAGAAAATGGCATTTCGAAAAAATCGCCCGAAATCTGTGATGGTACCCCTTTGCAATCTGCCAAAAATGGACCCGGACGGAATCCGCCCAAATCGTTCCTTAATGGATTTAATCGACGTTGAAGAATAGCCTCAGGCCGAATCCGTGATCAGTAGCCTTCAAAATCCTTGGAAAATGGCCTTTCGAAAAAAAATCCCCCAAGAAATTACGATAATGCCATCCGAAAATAAATTCGCCCAATTCGGTGCTTAATGGGCTTCATCATCCTTGGAGAATTGGATCAATAGGCTTCATTATATGTGGAGAATAGCCTCGGGCTGAATCCGTGATCTGTAGCCTCCAAAATAGAGAGAAAATGGCATTTCGGAAAAATCGCCCGAAATCTGTGATGGTACCCTTTTGCAACCTCCCAAAAATGGACCCGGAAGGAATCCACCCAAATCGGTCCTTAATGGACTTAATCGACGTTGAAAAATAGCCTCAGGCGGAATCCGTTATCTGTAGCCTACAAAATCCATGGAAAATGGTCTTTCGAAACTATAATCCCCCAAGAAATTACGATCATGCCATCCAAAAATAAATTCGCCCAATTCGGTGCTTAATGGGTTTCATCATCCTTGGAGAATTGGATCAATAGACTTCATTATATGTGGAGAATAGCCTCGCGCTGAATCCGTGATCTGTAGCCTCCAAAATAGAGAGAAAATGGCATTTCGGAAAAATCGCCCGAAATCTGTGATGGTACCCCTTTGCAATCTGCCAAAAATGGACCCGGAAGGAATCCGCCAAATCGGTCCTTAATGGACTTAATCGACGTTGAATAATAGCCTTAGGCCGAATCCGTGATCTCTAGCCTTCAATATCCATGGAAAATGGCATTTCGAAACTATTATCCCCCAAGAAATTACGATCAAGCCATCCGAAAATAAATTCGCCCAATTCGGTGCTTAATGGGCTTCATCATCCTTGGAGAATAGGAACAATAGACTTCATTATATGTGGAGAATAGCCTCGGGCTGAATCCGTGATATGTAGCCTCCAAAATAGAGAGAAAATGGCATTTCGGAAAAATCGCCTGAAATATGTAATGGTACCCCTTTGCAATCTGCCAAAAATGGACCCGAAAGGAATCCGCCCAAATCGGTCCTTAATGGACTTAATCGACGTTGAAGAATAGCCTCAGGCCGAATCCGTGATCAGTAGCCTTCAAAATCCATGGAAAATGGCCTTTCAAAAAAAAATCCCCCAAGAAATTACGATAATGCCATCCGAAAATAAATTCGCCCAATTCGGTGCTTAATGGGCTTCATCATCCTTGGAGAATTGGATCAATAGACTTCATTATATGTGGAGAATAGCCTCGGGCTGAATCCGTGATCTGTAGCCTCCAAAATAGAGAGAAAATGGCATTTCGGAAAAAATCGCCCGAAATCTGTGATGGTACCCCTTAGCAATCTGACAAAAATGGGCCCGGAAGGAATCCACCCAAATCGGTCCTAAATGAACTTAATCGACGTTGAAGAATAGCCTCAGGCAGAATCCGTGATCTGTAGCCTACAAAATTCATGGAAAATGGCCTTTCGAAACTATAATCCCCCAAGAAATTACGATCATGCCATCCGAAAATAAATTCGCCCAATTCGGTGCTTAATGGGCTTCATCATCCTTGGAGAATTGGATCAATAGACTTCATTATATGTGGAGAATAGCCTCGGGCTGAATCCGTGATCTGTAGCCTCCAAAATAGAGAGAAAATGGCATTTCGGAAAAATCGCCAGAAATCTGTGATGGTACCCCTTTGCAATCTGCCAAAAATGGACCCGGAAGGAATCATCCCAAATCGGTCCTTAATGGACTTAATCGACGTTGAAAAATAGCCTCAGGCCGAATCCGTGATCTGTAGCCTTCAATATCCATGGAAAATGGCATTTCGAAACTATAATCCCCCAAGAAATTATGATCAAGCCATCCGAAAATAAATTCGCCCAATTCGGTGCTTAATGGGCTTCATCATCCTTGGGAATTGGATCAATAGACTTCATTATATGTGGAGAATAGCCTTGGGATGAATCCGTGATCTGTAGCCTCCAAAATAGAGAGAAAATGGCATTTCGGAAAAATCGCCCGAAATCTGTGATGGTCCCCCTTTGCAATCTGCCAAAAATGGACCCGGAAGGAATCCTCCCAAATCAGGTCCTTAATGGACTTAAACGACGTTGAAAAATAGCCTCAGGCCGAATCCGTGATCAGTAGCCTTCAAAATCCATGGAAAATGGCATTTCGAAAAAAAATCCCCCAAGAAATTACGATAATGCCATCCGAAAATAAATCCGCCCAATTCGGTGGTTAATGGGCTTCATCATCCATGGAGAATTGTATCAATAGACTTCATTATATGTGGAGAATAGCCTCGGGCTGAATCCGTGATCTGTAGCCTCCAAAATAGAGAGAAAATGGCATTTCGGAAAAATCGCCCGAAATCTGTGATGGTACCCCTTTGCAATCTGCCAAAAATGAACCCGGAAGGAATCCGCCCAAATAGGTCCTTAATGGACTTAATCGACGTTGAAAAATAGCCTCAGGCCGAATCCGTGATCTGTAGCCTTCAAAATCCATGGAAAATGGCCTTTCGAAACTATAATCGCCCAAGAAATTACGATCAATCCATCAGAAAATAAATTCGCCCGATTCGGTGCTTAATGGGCTTCATCATCCTTGGAGAAGTGGATCAATAGACTTCATTATATGTGGAGAATAGCCTCGGGCTGAATCCGTGATCTGTAGCCAACAAAATAGAGAGAAAATGGCATTTCGGAAAAATCGCCTGAAATCTGTGATGGTAACCCTTTGCAATCTGCCAAAAATGGACCAGGAAGGAATCCGCCCAAATCGGTCCTTAATGGACTTAATCGACGTTGAATAATAGCCTCAGGCCGAATCCGTGATCAGTAGCCTTCAAAATCCATGGAAAATGGCCTTTCGAAAAAAAATCCCCCAAGAAATTACGATAATGCCATCCGAAAATAAATTCGCCCAATTCGGTGCTTAATGGGCTTCATCATCCTTGGAGAATTTGATCAATAGACTTCATTATATGTGGAAAATAGCCTCGGCTGAATCCGTGATATGTAGCCTCCAAAATAGAGAGAAAATGGCATTTCGGAAAAATCGCCTGAAATCTGTGATGGTACCCCTTTGCAATCTGCCAAAAATGGACCCGGAAGGAATCATCCCAAATCGGTCCTTAATGGACTTAATCGACGTTGAAAAATAGCCTCAGGCCGAATCCGTGATCTGTAGCCTTCAATATCCATGGAAAATGGCATTTCGAAACTATAATCCCCCAAGAAATTACGATCAAGCCATCCGAAAATAAATTCGCCCAATTCGGTGCTTAATGGGCTTCATCATCCTTGGAGAATTGGATCAATAGACTTCATTATATGTGGAGAATAGCCTCGGGCTGAATCCGTGATCTGTAGCCTCCAAAATAGAGAGAAAATGGCATTTCGGAAAAATCGCCCGAAATCTGTGATGGTACCCCTTTGCAATCTGCCAAAAATGGACAAGGAAGGAATCCGCCCAAATCGGTCCTTAATGGACTTAATCGACGTTGAAAAATAGCCTCAGGCCGAATCCGCGATCTGTAGCCTTCAAAATCCATGGAAAATGGCCTTTCGAAACTATAATCGCCCAAGAAATTACGATCAAGCCATCCGAAAATAAATTCGCCCAATTCGGTGCTTAATGGGCTTCATCATCCTTGGAGAAGTGGATCAATAGACTTCATTATATGTGGAGAATAGCCTCGGGCTGAATCCGTGATCTGTAGCCAACAAAATAGAGAGAAAATGGCATTTCGGAAAAATCGCCTGAAATCTGTGATGGTACCCCTTTGCAATCTGCCAAAAATGGACCCGGAAGGAATCCACCCAAATCAGGTCCTTAATGGACTTAAACGACGTTGAAAAATAGCCTCAGGCCGAATCCGTGATCTGTAGCCTTCAAAATCCATGGTAAATGGCCTTTCGAAACTATAATCCCCCAAGAAATTACGATCAAGCCATCCGAAAATAAATTTGCCCAATTCGGTGCTTAATGGGCTTCATCATCCTTGGAGAATTGGATCAATATACTTCATTATATGTGGAGAATAGCCTCGGGCTGAATCCGTGATCTGTAGCCTCCAAAATAGAGAGAAAATGGCATTTCGGAAATAATCGCCCGAAATCTGTGATGTACCCCTTTGCAATCTGCCAAAAATGGACCCGGAAGGAATCCGCCCAAATCTTTCCTTAATGGACTTAATCGACGTTGAAGAATATCCTCAGGCCGAATCCGTGATCTGTAGCCTTCAAAATCCATGGTAAATGGCCTTTCGAAACTATAATCCCCCAAGAAATTACGATCAAGCCATCCGAAAATAAATTCGCCCAATTCGGTGCTTAATGGGCTTCATCATCCATGGAGAATTGGATCAATAGACTTCATTATATGTGGAGAATAGCCTCGGGCTGAATCCGTGATCTGTAGCCTCCAAAATAGAGAGAAAATGGCATTTCGGAAAAATCGCCCGAAATCTGTGATGGTACCCCTTTGCAATCTGCCAAAAATGGACCCGGAAGGAATCCGCCCAAATCGGTCCTTAATGGACTTAATCGACGTTGAAAAATAGCCTCAGGCCGAATCCGTGATCTGTAGCCTTCAAAATCCATGGAAAATGGCCTTTCGAAACTATAATCGCCCAAGAAATTACGATCAAGCCATCCGAAAATAAATTCGCCCAATTCGGTGCTTAATGGGCTTCATCATCCTTGGAGAAGTGGATCAATAGACTTCATTATATGTGGAGAATAGCCTCGGGCTGAATCCGTGATCTGTAGCCAACAAAATAGAGAGAAAATGGCATTTCGGAAAAATCGCTTGAAATCTGTGATGGTACCCCTTTGCAATCAGCCAAAAATGGACCAGGAAGGAATCCGCCCAAATCGGTCCTTAATGGACTTAATCGACCCCGAACTCGCTCCTAAACCTTCATTCACTTGCCAAGACCTGAAATATCACAAACAAGCACAACCTAGCGTGAAATCGGTCTAAAACACGAGAAACCACCTCTCAAACGGTGTAAGAACAGGGGTGAAAACATGTGTAACTAACGGTCTATCAGGACCCGAAAGAATCCGTCGAAATTAATAGCCTCAGGTAGCTTAATCGACGTTGAAGAATAGCCTCAGGCCAAATCCGTGATCAGTAGCCTTCAAAATTCAATGAAAATGGTCTTTCGAAAAAAATCCCCCAAGAAATTACGATAATGCCATCCGAAAATAAATTCGCCCAAATCGGTGCTTAATGGGCTTCATCATCCTTGGAGAATTGGATCAATAGACTTCATTATATGTGGAGAATAGTCTCGGGCTGAATCTATGATCTGTAGCCTCCAAAATAGAGAGAAAATGGCATTTCGGAAAAATCGCCTGAAATCTGTGATGGTACCCCTTTGCAATCTGCCAAAAATGGACCCGGAAGGAATCATCCCAAATCGGTCCTTAATGGACTTAATCGACGTTGAAAAATAGCCTCAGGCCGAATCCGTGATCTGTAGCCTTCAATATCCATGGAATATGGCATATCGAAACTATAATCCCCTAAGAAATTACGATCAAGCCATCCGAAAATAAATTCGCCCAATTCGGTGCTTAATGGGCTTCATCATCCTTGGAGAATTGGATCAATATACTTCATTATATGTGGAGAATAGCCTCGGGCTGAATCCGTGATCTGTAGCCTCCAAAATAGAGAGAAAATGGCATTTCGGAAAAATCGCCCGAAATCTGTGATGGTACCCCTTTGCAATCTGCCAAAAAAGGACCCGGAAGGAATCCGCCCAAAACGGTCCTTAATGGACTTAATCGACGTTGAAAAATAGCCTCAGGCCGAATCCGTGATCTGTAGCCTTCAAAATCCATGGAAAATGGCCTTTCGAAACTATAATCGCCCAAGAAATTACGATCAAGCCATCCGAAAATAAATTCGCCCAATTCGGTGCTTAATGGGCTTCATCATCCTTGGAGTAGTGGATCAATAGACTTCATTATATGTGGAGAATAGCCTCGGGCTGAATCCGTGATCTGTAGCCATCAAAATAGAGAGAAAATGGCATTTCGGAAAAATCGCCTGAAATCTGTGATGGTACCCCTTTGCAATCTGCCAAAAATGGACCAGGAAGGAATCTGCCCAAATCGGTCCTTAATGGACTTAATCGACCCCGAACTCGCTCCTAAACCTTCATTCACTTGCCAAGACCTGAAATATCACAAACAAGCACAACCTAGCGTGAAATCGGTCTTAAACACGAGAAACCACCTCTCAAACGGTGTAAGAACAGGGGTGAAAACATGTGTAATTAACGGTCTATCAGGACCCGAAAGAATCCGTCGAAATTAATAGCCTCAGGTCGCTTAATCGACGTTCAAGAATAGCCTCAGGCCAAATCCGTGATCAGTAGCCTTCAAAATTCAATGAAAATGGTCTTTCGAGAAAAATCCCCCAAGAAATTACGATAATGCCATCCGAAAATAAATTCGCCCAAATCGGTGCTTAATGGGCTTCATCATCCTTGGAGAATTGGATCAATAGACTTCATTATATGTGGAGAATAGTCTCGGGCTGAATCTGTGATCTGTAGCCTCCAAAATAGAGAGAAAATGGCATTTCGGAAAAATCGCCTGAAATCTGTGATGGTACCCCTTTGCAATCTGCCAAAAATGGACCCGGAAGGAATCATCCCAAATCGGTCCTTAATGGACTTAATCGACGTTGAAAAATAGCCTCAGGCCGAATCCGTGATCTGTAGCCTTCAAAATCCTTGGTAAATGGCCTTTCGAAACTATAATCCCCCAAGAAATTACGATCAAGCCATCCGAAAATAAATTCGCCCAATTCGGTGCTTAATGGGCTTCATCATCCTTGGAGAATTGGATCAATATACTTCATTATATGTGGAGAATAGCCTCGGGCTGAATCCGTGATCTGTAGCCTCCAAAATAGAGAGAAAATGGCATTTCGGAAAAATCGCCCGAAATCTGTGATGTACCCCTTTGCAATCTGCCAAAAATGGACCCGGAAGGAATCCGCCCAAATCTTTCCTTAATGGACTTAATCGACGTTGAAGAATAGCCTCAGGCCGAATCCGTGATCAGTAGCCTTCAAAATCCATGGAAAATGGCATTTCGAAAAAAAATCTCCCAAGAAATTACGATAATGCCATCCGAAAATAAATTCGCCCAATTCGGTGCTTAATGGGCTTCATCATCCATGGAGAATTGGATCAATAGACTTCATTATATGTGGAGAATAGCCTCGGGCTGAATCCGTGATCTGTAGCCTCCAAAATAGAGAGAAAATGGCATTTCGGAAAAATCGCCCGAAATCTGTGATGGTACCCCTTTGCAATCTGCCAAAAATGTACCCGGAAGGAATCCGCCCAAATTGGTCCTTAATGGACTTAATCGACGTTGAAATATAGCCTCAGGCCGAATCCGTGATCTGTAGCCTTCAAAATCCATGGATAATGGCCTTTCGAAACTATAATCGCCCAAGAAATTACGATCAAGCCATCCGAAAATAAATTCGCCCAATTCGGTGCTTAATGGGCTTCATCATCCTTGGAGTAGTGGATCAATAGACTTCATTATATGTGGAGAATAGCCTCGGGCTGAATCCGTGATCTGTAGCCAACAAAATAGAGAGAAAATGGCATTTCGGAAAAATCGCCTGAAATCTGTGATGGTACCCCTTTGCAATCTGCCAAAAATGGACCAGGAAGGAATCCGCCCAAATCGGTCCTTAATGGACTTAATCGACCCCGAACTCGCTCCTAAACCTTCATTCACTTGCCAAGACCTGAAATATCACAAACAAGCACAACCTAGTGATAGACCGTTAATTACACATGTTTTTACCCCTGTTCTTACACCGTTTGAGATGTGATTTCTCGTGGTTTAGACCGATTTCACGCTAGGTTGTGCTTTTTTGTGATGTTTCAGGTCCTAGTACGTGAATGAAGGCTTAGGAGCGAGTCTGGGGTCGATTGGGCGAAGAACGGACGAATAGCGAGGTTTCTGGGGAGCTGCACGGGCAGACCAGGGAGGCTGCACGGCCGTGCACGTGAGCAATATGGTCGTGCGCCTTATGCCGAGGACACGCACGGGCAACCCCTGAAGCTCGCACGGCCGTGCACCTTGGCCGTGCGAGAGGGCTGAAGTTCGACTAAATGACACGCTGCGTTTTGAGTTGCACGGCCAGAATGATGATATGCACGGCCGTGCACCCTGGCCGTGCGAGTCGGGATTTCCTGGTTTTAAGCCAAATTCCGAACCAAAGAGGAGGGGGATTCGAGTTTTTGAGAGAAAGAACGACTTCTAGAGAGAGAAAGTGACGAGCAAGAGTTCCCAAGTGCCCTAGATTGATCTTCAACACCATTGGAGGCCAGCTTGAGCTTGGAGAAGTGCCAATCAACGTCCAGAAGCAGGAATCCATCCTTCGCAGTATGAATTCCGTGTTCTATTCTGCTTTTGCTTTCTTCTCTATGGAGTAGTTCTCCCATTCATCTGGGTATGGAGAACCCTAGATTTGTATGTTAGGCTTTGATTGTATGAACCCAAGTACTGATTCTGTGATTGATTATATTCGATTGAGGTTTTAATGATTGAATGACTTGAATCCTGATCAAATTCCTGTTGTTTCTGCTTTAACCTAGAATGAGAATATCTGCCTAGGTTAATAGAGTATCCTTGATTGAAGGTAGGGAGTTGGTGACTTTAGTCGAGGAACCAACTCACTATTTTGTACCGGATTTACTCTGGTAGTGGAGGTTTTGTTCTTAGGGCCTCAATCTGTCGACTCCGGTGGAGGTTAGTCGCCCGCTAGAGAGTCAGATTGAGAGGGTCTGAAGACCTTTAGTCGAGACTTCAGGCTGTTTAAGAACCTTCCGCAGTATAACTGTCATAGAAACTGAACTTGGTAATTACAATCCGGCTTAACTGCAGTCTAGGGGGAACCATATCCGGGTGACCTCTTTAACCTGAATACAACCAGTTCACTTGCTTTGTTTGTTTGGTAGTTTAGACTTGCATTCCAGTTTCATTGCTAGATAACACGAATTCACTGAGTAGTCATAAAATCTAGGACCCGGGTTGATAATTAAACCTAAACCCGCTATACTACGCTTCAGGAAGTGGTTACACTTGACCAATTCCTGGAGTGACAGTAGAGTCGAGTCAAGTTTTTGGCGCCGTTGCCGGGGACGGCTAGGTTGTTGAAGAAAAGTGATTTTTGTTAATTTAGCTTTTCTTTTTGCTTTGTTTGCTTTGTCCCACTTGTGCCTTCACGGGTTTGCTTGCTTGAGTGTGTGCAGGTAGTGCATGACCCGTAGCCAGTCGGGAGATTTGCTGCCGTTGAATCCAGAGATTGACCGCACCTGTCGCCAGCTCAGGAGACAACAGCGAGCTAGACTGGCTACGGAAGAGCGCATAGACGGCCACCTGAGCAGCGATTCTGAAGAAGAGCACGGAATGGACGGAGACTACAATCAGCACTAGGGGAATCCACAGCAGGTTCCCCCGGTGAATCAGGTCTTGGGGAACAACCCCATACCCCAGGATCATGGAGTTCATCATCCACCGCAGCCGGGTCCCACCTTGGAGTACTACTACACTCCGCGGATTGCTGATATTCGCCCGGTCATCCTCTACCCGCCGATTCCAGCAAACAACTTCGAGATCAAGCCATGCTGGATTCAGCTCATCACATCCTCGATCCAGTTCCATGGCTTGAAGAATGAGGAGGCCAGGGTGCATCTTTCCCGTTTTCTGCAGCTGACGAACGGGTTCAAGCTGAATGGTGTCCCCGATGATGCGATCCGCCTTCATCTCTTCCCCCATTCTCTGCCGGGGAATGCTAAGAGGTGGTTGGAGACCCAGCCCCCATTGTCCATCACCTCTTGGGACGATCTGGCGGACAAGTTCGTGCACAGGTACTATCCGGCATCGAAGACTACAGAGATTCAGCGGGAGATCACTCACTTCCGCCAGGAGCCAGATGAGTCACTCCGTGATGCTTGGGAGCGGTACATGGGCTACTTCTGGTAGTGCCCCCACCATGGCTTTAGTGATGCTTTCACTGTGGGGAACTTCTACAGCGCTCTCTCCCCAGATAGCCAGAGGGTGATTGAGTCTTTATGCCCAGGAGGGGATATTCTTACCAAGACTCCACCCGAGCTGAACCAGATGATCAGTACTTTGGCTGCCAGAGATCATTCTTGGGGACAGGGTAGCCGAGGCAGACAGTCCCGGGACCGTGGTGTGCACGCCATGGAGACCAGATCTGGGCTCGAGCAGCAGGTAGCTGAGCTAGTGCAGACATTGAAGCAGCCCAACAGTCTGATTCCGGGCAGAGGTTTGGCTACACCTCCAGTTGCTCAGTGTCAGTGGTGTGAGAGCTCCAGTCACCTAGTGGAGGACTGCCAGGCTATAAGGGAGTCTACCACACCCCAGGAACAGTTGGCCTTCATCGCCAATGCGAGGCGCCTCGATCCATACAGTAGCACATATAATGAGGGGTGGCGCCAGCATCCCAACTTCGCCTGGAGCAGCAACACCACTAAACCACCTGGTTTCCCAGCACCAGCAGGTGGTTTTCAGCAGAGGCAGCCCTTCGAGGCTCGCCAGGGGCCAGACCCACAGCAGCAGCCCTACCAGCCTAGGCAGGGCCAGCCATTCCAGCAGCCCCAGCGCCAGTTTGCCGAGCCAGCAGCAGCTCCGGCCCCAGATGATAGGATGACGAAGCTGGAAAACATTCTAGCTTCATTCATGACTAGCACCCAGGCTGCTATCACATCACTGGAGGCAGGTCAGCGGAACCAGGGTGCCATTTTGCAGGATCTGCAGACCCAGGTGGGCATCTTGGCCCGCCAGAGCACCACCAGGGCACCGGGGACTCTGCCTGCCACCACTGTTCCTAATCCTCGAGATCCTCACCAGCATCAGCAGCTGGATGCCATTTTTACCAAGAGCGGTAAGGTGATATCTACTGATCCTGCCCCGGCCAGACAGGAGGAACCACTACCTGCTTCAGCACTTCCAGCCGACGATGCAGAAGTGCGGGTGGAGAAGGAAGCCCCTGCTCCCAAGCCACAACCAGTGGTTAAGGAGCATGTACCCCAGCTTCCCTTCCCCACTCGCCTACACAAGGACAAGCTGGAGACTGAGTTTGCCAAGTTCATGGCAATGTTGAAGCAGCTCAACATCAGCATACCGTTCATGGAGGCACTGTCGAAGATGCCCAAGTATGCCAAGTTCATGAAAGATATCTGCACCAACAAGAAGAAACTTGGGGATCTCTCGACAGTGATGCTCAGTGAGGAGTGTTCTGCTATCCTGCAGAACAAGCTGCCCGAGAAGCGCAAGGATCCAGGGAGTTTTACTATCCCTCTTACTATTGGCAGTATGCATGTAGGAAAGTCCTTGGCGGACCTAGGCGCTAGCATTAACGTCATGCCATATAAGTTGTATAAAATGCTAGACCTAGGTGAACTTAGCCCTACTAGGATGAGCATTCAATTAGCTGATCGTTCTATCGTGCATCCTAAGGGTATCATTGAGGATCTGCTTGTTAAAGTAGGTACATTCACATATCCTGTTGATTTGATTATTCTTGATGTGCATGAGGATGTGGATGTGCCTTTGATTCTAGGTAGGCCATTTCTTGCCACCGCCAAGGCACTAATTGATGTGCATGATGGTAAGTTGATCTTGCGTGCTGGGAATGAACATGCTACTTTTTCTGTGACTGAGTTTGATCACTGTGCTATGATTGATGTCACGCCTGTGCATGCTATGTCTGATCAGGTACACGAGCCTGTCGTGTATCCTTCTGCACCTCCTATTTTGCAGGACCCTCCTATTATTCCTTCGCCGCCACTCCATCCAGCCTCACCTCCGAACAAAAAGCTCAAGGAGGAGTGGCGACCGAAGCAGCAGGTTGCTAAGCCTGCACGGAAGAAGAGTGGAGACCACTATGAGCTGGTCCCACCTCCTGCACCACGACCACCCTGGCCGTCTGGATACTCGCTCTCCTGCATCTTGCCAGATGGGCAGGTCGAGCTGACTGATGAGGGTGGTCGCATCCGTCGGGTGCATGGCCACAACCTGAAGCTGTACTGTAACATCCCGTTCCGGCAAAACCCATATTTCGATCGCTAGAAAGTTCGCGATTTAAAATCGAGCATTTCGACACTATTTCAGCGAAAATCGGATTATCGATCGATCGGATAAGTATACGTATTAATTATATATATATATATATATATATATATATATATATATTAATTAAACGGCCGGCCATATATATATAAACCCTTTCCCCCGTCTCTTTTATTCTCATCCCCATCGTCATTTTCTCCATTTTGGACCGAGAGAGAAGCAGAGCGAGCAAAGTGCAGGGGAGCGACTGTGGAAAATTCCAAAGCTCCAATCTTGAGCCCTAGTGATCCAAAAATCCCGTAAGTAATGCCTAATTCATCCATACATCGTGATTTATCGATTTAGAGCTTTAAAACGAGTTTTTGGTTCAGGAATTTCTTGAATTCCCGATCAGCCAAATTAGGGTTTCGGAGTATCCGGAAGCCGGATTGAGCCCAAATTTCATATACGAGCTTCCTGCAGCGAGGTAATCAATCCTCTAGTTCTAATCCCTGAATTTCGGCTATTATTTAGGCCGGGGTCCAACCCGCTGAATTTAGCTCCGGCCAGGGTTTGATGTGTTTTTATCGAGAATTTGACCCGGAGCCCAGAACTAATATTGATGGGGATACTGCAGGGGATATTAGGACGGTCTCGGATTTTAATTCGGGGTTCGTTCGAGAAATTGACATTTTAGTACGGGAAGGTTAAACCGGTGTTTGAACGACCAGAACTGGTGAGGGATTAGCACGGCATACCGGGTTTGTCGTATCACGATAATTATATTGATGCTTAGAATTGACCTAGGTGAACTAGAATGGCATGATTAGGGGTGTATGGACTTTTATGCTATATGATGAACCATGGATTGTTGTATGATATTATTGACTTGCCCTAGCCGATATGAACCTTGTTTATGTTGATGATTGCATACATGTTGCCATTTGTGGCTTAACTGTTGATATGACTTTATGGTTGTTCGATAAGGGTTTTTGACATGGTGTGATATTATGGTTGTATTTGGATCCATAAGTGGGGGAATAAACTTCCCAGGGTGATATTATGATGTTTAAGGAGGATGACTTGCACGAGGGTTCATCCCGAGGAAGTGCAATTATACGACTCCTGATTTACCTATGTTGAGCCAATTATGGCCACGTCAAGTACATGTGTAAGTAATGAATTATGGTTAAGCAAGATGAGATATGAATCATGTACAAGGATACCAAATATGAGTGTTGTGGTCTCACGGTCAACTACATAGTAATTAGGGCTCCCTATGCTATTACTCTATTATGATATGTATGATAGTCACACCTCTCATGTGGTGGTGACTGAAGAATTCTTATGAGATATGACCACACCCAGAGCGGTGTCGGGCTATGACTACACCCATAGTGGTGTGGGGTATGTATGACCACATCCGACGGGATGTTGGGGTATGTATGACTACATCCGACGGGATGTGGGGTATGTTTCCCGGGAGAGTTATTAGCATGGGGGTAGCCAGGCGCCTATGATAAAAACATGATAAGATGCATATGCATAAGTCAAGGTGGTTGAGTCTTTTGCCTATTGGGATGTCGGAGGGCTGAGATCTGATCCTAGTGCTTTGGCTTGTTGGCTAGATGTATGGTAGTGGTATGCTATGTTATGAACTCACGATGCTATGATTATCTCACTCAGCTATGAGCTGACCCTCTTCTATTCTTCTTCTCTGCTTATGCTATGTGTAAGCAGATCATCAGCAGCAGCAGTAGATAAGTGTTAGGTGGGAGAGGAGCTAGAGTTGAAGCCAGGATGAGGTATGGTCTTCAACTATTTGGTGCTTGGACTACTACTCGGGATTTTGGCCAGTGATCCACACCTTTTTGTAAAAATGTTTTGAGAACATTTTCATGTGCATACTAGCTTCGAATGTAGTGTGAGATATCCACAGGTGTGGAAAGTTAATGATATGTGTATATGTTGTGTAACTGTGTAAGTTGTGACGATTATGGTATGTATAAGTATGGTATGTAGTTAGGAAGTATGAAAAGTGTGACTATGGCTATGGAAAGCCAATGCTTATGGTTGTGAGTATATATGTTTGTGATGAATTATTTTGCAGGACAAGTTGTAAGAACTGTTAGCCCATTACGCGAGTAATTCATGTCGAAATTTTATTTAGATAAATTTTGATAATTAATGTAACACCCGAGATTAATTCCGCTGCAATTGTATGAACAATATGATTAGGTAGTACGTATAGGATAGGGTGTTACAGTTTGGTATCAGAGCCTGGTTCCCTCTTTTTGCTGTTATGGCGTACTATACCCTATGGGAGGTTAAACACTCCTAAGGAGGGGAGTACCCCATAATGACTTAAACTGGGAATTGAGTTTGACATGATTATGTGTATTGGTATATTGGATGAAATTACCTGCATCATGGTTTTCAAAATTGAGTTTTGAACTTATTTGTTTTCAAGTAATTATTTTGTGAAAATTTTTGTTTTAACCAAGTGAGAGATTTGGTGAAGAATGAATTTTGTGTGGATCAATCTAAGGCCAATATTTCCTTGTAGTTCGCACGGAAGTTGTGAAAATGTTCCTACTGACCAGTCGAGAGGAGTGGGTGCGGTTGATGCAAGGCCGCCAGTATTAGACTATGCAAAGATGAAGAGTTTGGGTGGTAGGGACTTCAAGGGAGATGTGAGCCCAGATGCTGTAGTAGAGTGGTTGAGAGAGATGGAAGATGTGTTTGAATATCTTTATGCAACCCCAGAGGAAAAAGTGCAATATGTTGTTTTTCTCCTAAAGGGGTATGCGAGGAGCTGGTGGTCCTCAGTCTCTAGAGTTAATGGTGAACGAGTTCAGTTCACCTGGGAGGAGTTCCTGAAGGCCTTTAAGACAGAGTTTCTTCCCGAAGCTTTTATCAGGGCAAAGAACAATGAATTTTCCAACCTTAAGCAGGAGAATATGACAGTTACTGAGTACACCATCAAGTTTGTTCGACTGCTTTACTTTGAGGATGGGTTGGCGGATACTGAGCATAAGAAGAAGATGAGATACTTGCATGGTCTGCGCATAGGATTGAAAGAAAAGATCCACAGGGTTGATGAAGAGAGCATGGCCACAATCAAGGAGGCAGCACTTAAGTATGAAGCCTATGAAGTTGAGAGCCGAGAGGAACACAAGGCCAAAGAAGAGGAGAAGAAGAGGAAGTTTGGAGTAAATTATGCTGGACCTCGTTACCCACCCAGGAGAGGTCCTAGCAGTTTTGGGAGAACACCAAGTCAATCTATGTCGGGAACATCATACAGGGCACCAATATCCTCAGCCACACAATTTCCATTTTGTCAAGTTTGTCAGAAGAGGCATATTGGAGAGTGTAGGAGATTTTCTGGTGTATGCTTTCACTGTGGCCAACCTGGGCACATCATGAGGGATTGCCCACATGCGAGAGAAGTAAGAGCTACACAGTCCGAGCCTTCAGTGCAAATGAGTAGAGCCCCATTCAGGGGTGGTTACCAGGGAGGCCGTAGTGGATTTCAGAGTGGTCGTGGTGGTTCACAGGGTGGTAGAGGTGGTGGTCGAAATCAGCCATCAGGAAGTGGTACGCAGGGTACCAGAGCACAGGGAGCACCGAGGGTTTATGCAATGACTCGAGGTGAGGCAGAAGTGGCACCAGAAGTTGTGACTGGTATGCTTTCTATCCTTGGCAAGCAATTATATGCTTTGATCGATACTGGTTCCTCTCACTCATTCATGTCATATACGTTTGCACATATGCTACGTTTAGTTCCAGATAAGCTAGGCTATACCTTATGTGTTAAAACACCTGTGGGAGATACCTTGAAGGTAGACTCAGTTATTAGAAGTTCCTTCATTTGTGTGGAAGGAGCTTTCCTAGCAGCAGATTTAATTCTGCTACCTTTTGATGAATTCGATGTCATCCTTGGAATGGACTTTCTGGCAACACATGGAGCTGTTGTGGATTGTCAAAAGAAAGAAGTGTTATTTAACACACCAGATAAAGGTCCTGTTGTATTCCGAGGCATTAAGAAAAAGGAGACTCATGGTTTTCTTTCTGCCTTGGAAGCTTTTCGATTAGTGAAGGAAGGTTGTGAAGCCTTTCTTGCTCAAGTTACTATAGTAAATGATAAGAAGGTTGAGGATGTAGAGGTGGTAAGGGAGTTTCCTGATGTATTCCCTGAAGAACTTCCCGGCCTTCCACCAGAAAGGGAAGTAGAGTTTGATATTGAATTGGTACCTGGCACAACACCAATTTCAATGGCACCATATAGAATGGCACCAATTGAGCTGAAGGAGCTTAAAGAACAATTGCAAGAATTGTTAGACAAGGGGTTTATTCGACCTAGCATCTCACCTTGGGGTGCACCGGTTTTGTTTGTCAAGAAGAAAGATGGTTCCATGAGAATGTGCATTGACTACCGGAGGTTGAATAAGGCGACAGTGAAGAATCGTTATCCCCTTCCAAGAATAGATGATTTGTTTGATCAATTGCAGGGTGCATCAGTCTTTTCTAAGATTGATTTGAGATCTGGATACCATCAATTGAAAGTGGCAGATGGAGCAACCTCAAAGACAGCTTTTAGAACAAGATATGGGCATTATGAGTTCCTGGTAATGCCTTTTGGACTCACTAATGCACCAGCAGTATTTATGGCTCTTATGAACAGAGTTTTCCATGAATATCTTGATAAGTTTGTGATTGTGTTCATAGATGATATTCTCATCTATTCTAAAAGCGAGGAGGAGCACAAAACTCACCTTAGAATTGTGTTGCAAATTCTAAGAGAGAAACAATTATATGCAAAATTCTCAAAATGTGAGTTTTGGCTGAAGGAGGTAATATTTCTGGGACATGTAATTTCTGGAAGAGGTGTCGAGGTGGATCCGAAAAAGGTGGAAGCAGTGGTGAGTTGGGCTCCACCAAAAGATGTGTCGGAGTTGAGAAGTTTTCTTGGCATGGCAGGTTATTATCGACGGTTTGTCGAAGGATTTTCCAAAATTGCTGCACCATTGACTAAACTGTTGAGGAAGAATACCAAGTATGTTTGGGATGAATCATGTCAAAAGAGTTTTGATGAACTGAAGAAGAAATTGACCACAACACCAGTACTGGCTTTACCTTCAAACCATGGAGAGTTTGTGGTGTATAGTGATGCCTCGTATCAAGGATTGGGCTGTGTGTTAATGCAAGATGGAAGAGTTATCGCATATGCCTCTAGGCAATTGCGTCCTCATGAAGTAAATTATCCCACTCATGACTTAGAATTGGCAGCGGTGGTATTTTCTCTCAAGATTTGGCGACATTATTTGTATGGTGAGACTTTTAAAATTCTAACTGATCACAAAAGCTTGAAGTATATTATGGATCAGAAGGATTTAAATAGTCGCCAGAGGAGATGGATAGAGTTGTTGAAAGATTATGATTGTACCATTGATTACCATCCAGGTAAAGCTAATGTAGTTGCTGATGCTCTGAGCAGAAAGGGGAAGAAGAATATAAATGATCTGGTTGATTTGAGGGCAATGAATGTTGATTTGGAAGTGGATGGTGTAACAGGGTTACTAGCTCGGTTGAACATTCGACCTTTGTTGCACGACAAAATTCGTGAGAAGCAGAAGGAGGACCCAGAGTTGGCAAAAATCATTCAAGACATTGAGGAAGGAAAAGAAAGCCCATTTGAAATGGTAGATGGCATGTTGAAGATTAATGGAAGAGCATGTGTTCCTAATGTTGATAACTTGAGGAAAGAGATCCTAGATGAAGCTCATTCTTCTGCTTATGCTATGCACCCAGGAGCAACTAAAATGTATCACACAATCAAACCATATTTTTGGTGGCGTGGGATGAAAAAGGAAGCGGCTGAACATGTTTTCACATGTCTAGTATGTCAGAAAGTTAAGGCAGAACATCAAGCTCCTGTGGGAAAACTGCAACCACTTCCAATTCCAGAATGGAAGTGGGAAAGAATCACAATGGATTTTGTATATGGTCTCCCATCATCAAGGGGAAAAGATGCAGTATGGGTGATTGTGGACCGACTGACCAAATCGGCTCACTTTTTACCCATTAGATGGAAACCATCACTGGAGACTTTGTCTCAACTATATATTAAGGAGATCGTCAGATTGCATGGTGTGCCAATTTCTATTGTCTCTGATCGAGACCCGAGCTTCACATCTCGGTTTTGGCAAAGTTTACATGATGCCTTGGGAACTAAACTGCATTTTACTTCAGCTTATCATCCTCAAACAGATGGGCAGAGTGAACGAACCATCCTAACCTTGGAGGAATTACTTCGATCATGTGTAATGCAATGGGAAGAATCATGGATTGACCATTTGCCCTTAATTGAGTTTGCTTACAACAACCAGTACCATAGTAGCTTGGGTGTTCCACCATATGAAGCACTTTATGGGAGGAAGTGTAGAACACCATTATGTTGGGATGTAGAAGGAGCAAGGCAAATCTCAGGGCCAGAGATAGTTCAGATCACAGTTGATAAGGTCAAGGAAATCAGGGAGCGTTTGAGGGTGGCTCAAGATCGACAGAAAGTTTATGTTGACACGAATAGGCGTGAAGTTAATTTCGAAGTGGGTGAGAAAGTATTTCTCAAAGTGTCACCATGGAAAGGGGTGATGAGATTTGGTAAGAAAGGAAAACTGGCACCTCGATATATTGGGCCATATGAAATCACAGAGAAGATTGGACCCGTGGCATATAAACTAGCATTGCCTCCAGAGCTATCCCAAATCCACAATGTATTTCATGTTAGTATGCTGAAGAGGTACAAAGTGGATCCTTCCCATGTTATACAACCAGAAGAGATCGAGTTGGGTTCAGATTTGACATTTGAAGAGGTTCCAGTTGAGATTGTTGATTACCAGATTAAGAATCTTCGTAGGAAGGAAATCCCAATGTTGAAAGTGGTTTGGAGAAATCAAGAAAGTGAGAGTGCTACCTGGGAAACTGAAGCAAGTATGCGAGAGAAGTACCCTGAGTTGGTAGCAACCTACTTTGCAGGTTAACAATCTTGCCTAATAAGTTATGTTTTGAACGTGCTGATGTGCTTTTGTTGTGATAGCCCAGTATAGGTTTTGGAAACCTAAACATGGGAACTTGAGGTGTTATGTGTTACTTTCTATGTTATGAATCTCCTAACCTAAGAGGTAGGTAAGGGTTTATCTACGATAGACCATGTTAAGGGTTAGTAAGAGGAGTTAGAGTACGACTCAAGGTTAGATTTCGGGGACGAAATCTTTTAAGGAGGGGAGAATTGTAACATCCCGTTCCGGCAAAACCCATATTTCGATCGCTAGAAAGTTCGCGATTTAAAATCGAGCATTTCGACACTATTTCAGCGAAAATCGGATTATCGATCGATCGGATAAGTATACGTATTAATTATATATATATATATATATATATATATATATATATATATATATATATATTAATTAAACGGCCGGCCATATATATATAAACCCTTTCCCCCCCGTCTCTTTTATTCTCATCCCCATCGTCATTTTCTCCATTTTGGACCGAGAGAGAAGCAGAGCGAGCAAAGTGCAGGGGAGCGACTGTGGAAAATTCCAAAGCTCCAATCTTGAGCCCTAGTGATCCAAAAATCCCGTAAGTAATGCCTAATTCATCCATACATCGTGATTTATCGATTTAGAGCTTTAAAACGAGTTTTTGGTTCAGGAATTTCTTGAATTCCCGATCAGCCAAATTAGGGTTTCGGAGTATCCGGAAGCCGGATTGAGCCCAAATTTCATATACGAGCTTCCTGCAGCGAGGTAATCAATCCTCTAGTTCTAATCCCTGAATTTCGGCTATTATTTAGGCCGGGGTCCAACCCGCTGAATTTAGCTCCGGCCAGGGTTTGATGTGTTTTTATCGAGAATTTGACCCGGAGCCCAGAACTAATATTGATGGGGATACTGCAGGGGATATTAGGACGGTCTCGGATTTTATTTAGATAAATTTTGATAATTAATGTAACACCCGAGATTAATTCCGCTGCAATTGTATGAACAATATGATTAGGTAGTACGTATAGGATAGGGTGTTACAGTACCTCAAGAGCGACGTGGATCCGCTCTTGGAGGCACCTATTCCTGCACCGCCCTGAGTATCCACCATGGGCGTCCAGCTAATACGACGGTAAAGAAGCGCTTGTGGGGAGGCAACCCCACCTCGGTTTGATTTTTTTTTTCTTGTGTTTTGCGTCGGATTGTAACCCGGTTTGGGTTTGGTTTGTTTTCTTTTGGTTTGGATGATATTTTATTGGGCTGACCATTGAACCTAACATACTGTGTTTGAGCTCTTCTGTTCCCCTTTGGCTGTGCTTGCTCCGACTGGCCCGTTTCCAGTCCCCTGCAGCCCGTGCATACCGGTAACATCTTTCCCTTTCCCTTCCCTCTTCTCCATTGAGGGCAATGTCGAGCTTAAGTGTGGGGGGATGTTTATCTTTCGACTGCATTAGATATGTTTGTGTGCTTGGAGCCTAGTCCACTGTCCAAATTTTTAAAATTTGAGGGCTCCAAGTACGTGTTTCCTTGCAATTGCCTGCTCAGTATGCTTTGAATTGACAGTCTTTATAGTGATATGCAACCTAGGGAGATAGTGTAGCACTATGGAGGATGTTGATGCATTTAAGGAGTCTCATTTCTTCTTCATATTGTGTTGGTTGATTGAGTGAATTAGTGATCTTAGGACCCTTGAATTGTGTGGTGTTGTGGATTTTCTACCTGTCATGGACTCTTGTATCATGTTTTGAAAATAACAGGTGCTCGAAAATGTGCTTCAAAATAAACGTCTCCCGTGCGAATATGGCGAAAGTGTGTAAGGGGAGACGGGAATTCGTTCCCAATTTCCACCTACTACCTCCAGCCCCCTTACATGTCTTTCCCCCGCACGAGGCTCGAGACATCCGCTCCTGGCATGGCCGGTAAGAGCAGGTTGGGACCCTTGAAAAAGAAAAGAAAAGAAAAATATCAGAAAACAAGCAAAACAGGAAAAAAAAGGGGTCTCAACCATCTTCAAGAAGAAAATAGAGCACCTTGAAAAATGTGAGTCCATGATCCTTTGTTTTTGAGAATCTCTTCATCCACAATCCATTTGTCCTCTGTTCACTATTTGCCATGATGCCGACTCACCGAATAAGCTATGAGATGACTTGTGCGTCGGTTGACCTCGTAAGCTGCTAAATGATCTAGGAAGTCCTCTACCTACGATCTAGGTTGTTTGTTGCTATAGAGGTCTGGAGAGTTGCATTGGTTTGAGTTAGGTTTGCTTGGGGACAAGCAAACGGTTAAGTGTGGGGGAGTTTGATAGACCGTTAATTACACATGTTTTTACCCCTGTTCTTACACCGTTTGAGATGTGATTTCTCGTGGTTTAGACCGATTTCACTCTAGGTTGTGCTTGTTTGTGATGTTTCAGGTCCTAGTACGTGAATGAAGGCTTAGGAGCGAGTCTGGGGTCGATTGGGCGAAGAACGGACGAATAGCGAGGTTTCTGGGGAGCTGCACGGGCAGACCAGGGAGGCTGCACGGCCGTGCACGTGAGCAATATGGCCGTGCGCCTTATGCCGAGGACACGCACGGGCAACCCCTGAAGCTCGCACGGCCGTGCACCTTGGCCGTGCGAGAGGGCTGAAGTTCGACTAAATGACACGCTGCGTTTTGAGTTGCACGGCCAGAATGGTGATATGCACGACCGTGCACCCTGGCCGTGCGAGTCGGGATTTCCTGGTTTTAAGCCAAATTCCGAACCAAAGAGGAGGGGGATTCGAGTTTTTGAGAGAAAGAACGACTTCTAGAGAGAGAAAGTGACGAGCAAGAGTTCCCAAGTGCCCTAGATTGATCTTCAACACCATTGGAGGCCAGCTTGAGCTTGGAGAAGTGCCAATCAACGTCCAGAAGCAGGAATCCATCCTTCGCAGTATGAATTCCGTGTCTGATTCTGCTTTTGCTTTCTTCTCTATGGAGTAGTTCTCCCATTCATCTGGGTATGGAGAACCCTAGATTTGTATGTTAGGCTTTGATTGTATGAACCCAAGTACTGATTCTGTGATTGATTATATTCGATTGAGGTTTTAATGATTGAATGACTTGAATCCTGATCAAATTCCTGTTGTTTCTGCTTTAACCTAGAATGAGAATATCTGCCTAGGTTAATAGAGTATCCTTGATTGAAGGTAGGGAGTTGGTGACTTTAGTCGAGGAACCAACTCACTATTTTGTACCGGATTTACTCCGGTAGTGGAGGTTTTGTTCTTAGGGCCTCAATCTGTCGACTCTGGTGGAGGTTAGTCGCCCGCTAGAGAGTCAGATTGAGAGGGTCTGAAGACCTTTAGTCGAGACTTCAGGCTGTTTAAGAATCTTCCGCAGTATAACTGTCATAGAAACTGAACTTGGTAATTACAATCCGGCTTAACTGCAGTCTAGGGGGAACCATATCCGGGTGACCTCTTTAACCTGAATACAACCAGTTCACTTGCTTTGTTTGTTTGGTAGTTTAGACTTGCATTCCAGTTTCATTGCTAGATAACACGAATTCACTGAGTAGTCATCAAATCTAGGACCCGGGTTGATAATTAAACCTAAACCCGCTATACTACGCTTCAGGAAGTGGTTACACTTGGCCATTCCTGGAGTGACAGTAGAGTCGAGTCACCTAGCGTGAAATCGGTCTAAAACACGTGAAACCACCTCTCAAACGGTGTAAGAACAGGGGTGAAAACATGTGTAACTAACGGTCTATCAGGACCCGAAAGAATCCGTCGAAATTAATAGCCTCAGGTAGCTTAATCGACGTTGAAGAATAGCCTCAGGCCAAATCCGTGATCAGTAGCCTTCAAAATTCAATGAAAATGGTCTTTCGAAAAAAATCCCCCAAGAAATTACGATAATGCCATCCGAAAATAAATTCGCCCAAATCAGTGCTTAATGGGCTTCATCATCCTTGGAGAATTGGATCAATAGACTTCATTATATGTGGAGAATAGTCTCGGGCTGAATCTGTGATCTGTAGCCTCCAAAATAGAGAGAAAATGGCATTTCGGAAAAATCGCCTGAAATCTGTGATGGTACCCCTTTGCAATCTGCCAAAAATGGATCCGGAAGGAATCATCCCAAATCGGTCCTTAATGGACTTAATCGACGTTGAAAAATAGCCTCAGGCCGAATCCGTGATCTGTAGCCTTCAATATCCATGGAAAATGGCATTTCGAAACTATAATCCCCCAAGAAATTACGATCAAGCCATCCGAAAATAAATTTGCCCAATTCGGTGCTTAATGGGCTTCATCATCCTTGGAGAATTGGATCAATAGACTTCATTATATGTGGAGAATAGTCTCGGGCTGAATCCGTGATCTGTAGCCTCCAAAATAGAGAGAAAATGGCATTTCGGAAAAATCGCCCGAAATCTGTGATGGTACCCCTTTGCAATCTGCCAAAAATGGACCCGGAAGGAATCCGCCCAAATCGGTCCTAAATGGACTTAATCGACGTTGAAGAATAGCCTCAGGCCGAATCCATGATCTGTAGCCTCCAAAATAGAGTGAAAATGGCATTTCGGAAAAATCGCCCGAAATCTGTGATGGTACCCCTTTGCAATCTGCCAAAAATGGACCCGGAAAGAATCCGCCCAAATCGGTCCTTAATGGACTTAATCGACGTTGAAGAATAGTCTCAGGCTGAATCCGTGATCAGTAGCCTTCAAAATCCATGGAAAATGGCCTTTCGAAAAAAAATCCCCCAAGAAATTACGATCATGCCATCCGAAAACAAATTCGCCCAATTCGGTGCTTAATGGGCTTCATCATCCTTGGAGAATTGGATCAATAGACTTCATTATATGTGGAGAATAGCATCGGCTGAATCCGTGATTTGTAGCCTCCAAAATAGAGAGAAAATGACATTTCGGAAAAATCGCCCGAAATTTGTGATGGTACCCCTTTGCAATCTGCCAAAAATGGACCCGGAAGGAATCCGCCCAAATCGGTCCTTAATGGACTTAATCAACGTTGAAAAATAGCCTCAGGCCGAATCCGTGATCAGTAGCCTTCAAAATTCATGGAAAATGGCCTTTCGAAACTATAATCCCCCAAGAAATTACGATCAAGCCATCCGAAAATAAATTCGCCCAATTCGGTGCTTAATGGGCTTCATCATCTTTGGAGAATTGGATCAATAGACTTCATTATATGTGGAGAATAGCCTCGGGTTGAATCCGTGATCTGTAGCCTCCAAAATAGAGAGAAAATGGCATTTCGGAAAAATCGCCCGAAATCTGTGAAGGTACCCCTTTGCAATCTTCCAAAAATGGATCTGGAAGGAATCCGCCCAAATCGGTCCTAAATGGACTTAATCGACGTTGAAGAATAGCCTCAGGCCGAATCCGTGATCTGTAGCCTCCAAAATAGAGAGAAAATGGCATTTCGGAAAAATCGCCTGAAATCTGTGATGGTACCCCTTTGCTGTAACATCCCGTTCCGGCAAAACCCATTTTTCGATCGCTAGAAAGTTCGCGATTTAAAATCGAGCATTTCGACAGTATTTCGGCGAAAATCGGATTATCGATCGATCGGATAAGTATACGTATTAATTATATATATAATTAATATAAAAACTTAACAATAAGCGGCGCCCCATTTATATATACATTCCCCCTAACCATTATTTCCATTTCTTGTTCCTGTACCATTAAATTGGGACGAGAGTAAACGAGAAGCAGAGCGCGCACAGGGAGGCTTCTGTGAAAAATTCCCCAGCTCCAATCTTGAGCTACAGTGATCCAAAAATCTCGTAAGTAATGCCTAATTCATCTATACATCGTGATTTATCGATTTAGAGCTTTAAAACGAGTTTTTGGTTCAGGAATTTCTTGAATTCCCGATAAGCCAAATTAGGGTTTCGGAGTATCCGGAAGCCGGATTGAGCCCAAATTTCATATACGAGCTTCCTGCAGCGAGGTAATCAATCCTCTAGTTCTAATCCCTGAATTTCGGCTATTATTTAGGCCAGGGTCCAACCCGCTGAATTTAGCTCCGGCCAGGGTTTGATGTGTTTTTATCGAGAATTTGACCCGGAGCCTAGAACTAATATTGACGGGGATACTGCAGGGGATATTAGGACGGTCTCGGATTTTAATTCGGGGTTCGTTCGTGAAATTGACGTTTTAGTACGGGAAGCTTAAACCGGTGTTTGAACGACCAGAACTGGTGAGGGATTAGCACGGCATACCGGGTTTGTCGTATCACGATAATTATATTGATGCTTAGAATTGACCTAGGTGAACTAGAATGGCATGATTAGGGGTGTATGGACTTTTGTGCTATATGATGAACCCTGGACTACTGTATGATATTATTGACTTGCCCTAATCGATATGAACCTTGTTTATATGGATGATTGCCTACATGTTGCCATTTGTGGCTTAACTGTTGATATGACTTTATGGTTGTTCGATAAGGGCTTTTGACATGATGTGATATTGTGGTTGTTTTTGGATTCACAAGTGGGGAAAATAAACTTCCCAGGGTGATATTATGATGTTTAAGGAGGATGACTTGCACGAGGGTTCATCCCGAGGAAGTGCAATTATACGACTCCTAATTTACCTATGTTGAGCCAATTATGGCCAGGTCAAGTTCATGTGTAAGTAATGAATTATGATTAAGCAAGATGAGATATGAATCATGTATAAGGATACCAAATATGAGTGTTGTGGTCTCACGGTCAATTACATAGTAATTAGGGCTCCCTATGCTATTACTCTATTATGATATGTATGATAGTCACACCTCTCATGTGGTGGTGACTGAAGAATTCTTACGAGATATGACCACACCCAGAGCGGTGTCGGGGTATGACTACACCCATAGTGGTGTGGGGTATGTGTGACCACATCCGACGGGATGTTGGGGTATGTATGACTACATCCGACGGGATGTGGGGTATGTTTCCTGGGAGAGTTATTAGCATGGGAGTAGCCAGGCGCCTATGATTAAAACATGATAAGATGCATATGCATAAGTCAAAGTGGTTGAGTCTTTTGCTTATTGGGATATGAGGATGGCTGAGGTCCGATCCTAGTGTTTTGGCTCGTTTGCTAGATGTATGGTAGGGGTATGCTCTGTTATGAACTCACGATGCTATGATTATCTCACTCAGCTATGAGCTGACCCTCTTTTATTCTTCTTCTCTGCTTATGCTATGTGTAAGCAGATCATCAGCAGCAGCAGTAGATAAGTGTTAGGTGGGAGAGGAGCTAGAGTTGAAGCCAGGATGAGGTATGGTCTTCAACTATTCTGTGCTTGGACTACTACTCGGGATTTTGGCCAGTGATCCACACCTTTTTGTAAAAATGTTTTCAGAACATTTTTCATGTGCATACTAGTTTCTGATGTAGTGTGAGATATCCATAGGTGTGGAAAGTTGATGATATGTGTATATTTTTGTAATTGTGTAAGTTATGACGATTATGGCTTGTATTAGTATGGTATGCAGTTATGTAGTATGAAACTGTGACTATGGCTATGAAAGCCAATGCTTATGGTTGTGAGTATATATGTTTGTGATGAATTATTTTGCAGGATAAGTTGCAAGAACTGTTAGCCCATTACGCGAGTAATTCATGTCGAAATTTTATCTAGGTAAATTTTGATAATTAATGTAACACCCAAGTTTAATTCCGCTGCAATTGTATGAACAATATGATTAGGCAAAAGGTATAGGGTAGGGTGTTACATTTGCAATCTGCCAAAAATGGACCCGGAAGGAATCCTCCCAAATCGGTCCTTAATGGACTTAATCGACGTTGAAGAATAGTCTCAGGCTGAATCTGTGATCAGTAGCCTTCAAAATCCATGGAAAATGGCCTTTCGAAAAAAAATCCCCCAAGAAATTACGATCATGCCATCCGAAAATAAATTCGCCCAATTCGGTGCTTAATGGGCTTCATCATCCTTGGAGAATTGGATCAATAGACTTCATTATATGTGGAGAATAGCCTCGGGCTGAATCCGTGATCTGTAGCCTCCAAAATAGAGAGAAAATGGCATTTCGGAAAAATCGCCCGAATTCTGTGATGGTACCCCTTTGCAATCTGCCAAAAATGGACCCGGAAGGAATCCACCCAAATCGGTCCTTAATGGACTTAATCGACGTTGAAGAATAGCCTCAGGCCGAATCCGTGACTAGTAGCCTTCAAATTCCATGGAAAATGGCCTTTCGAAAAAAAATCCCCTAAGAACTTACGATAATGCCATCCGAAAATAAATTCGCCCAATTCGGTGCTTAATGGGCTTCATCATCCTTGAAAAATTGGATCAATAGACTTCATTATATGTGGAGAATAGCTTCGGGCTGAATCCGTGATATGTAGCCTCCAAAATAGAGAGAAAATGGCATTTCGGAAAAATCGCCCGAAATCTGTGATAGTACCCCTTTGCAATCTGCCAAAAATGGACCCGGAAGGAATCCGCCCAAATCGGTCCTTAATGGACTTAATCGACGTTGAAGAATAGCCTCAGGCCGAATCCGTGATCAGTAGCCTTCAAAATCCATGGAAAATGGCCTTTCGAAAAAAAATCCCCCAAGAAATTACGATAATACCATCCGAAAATAAATTCGCCCAATTCGGTGCTTAATGGGCTTCATCATCCTTGGAGAATTGGATCAATAGACTTCATTATATGTGGAGAATAGCCTTGGGCTGAATCCGTGATCTGTAGCCTCCAAAATAGAGAGAAAATGGCATTTCGGAAAAATCGCCCGAAATCTGTGATGGTACCCCTTTGCTATCTGCCAAAAATGGTCCCGGAAGGAATCCGCCCAAATCGGTCCTTAATGGACTTAATCGACGTTGAAGAATAGCCTCAGCCCGAATCCGTGATCAGTAGCCTTCAAAATCCATGGAAAATGGCCTTTCGAAAAAAAATCGCCCAAGAAATTACGATAATGCCATCCGAAAATAAATTCGCCCAATTCGGTGCTTAATGGGCTTCATCATCCTTGGAGAATTGGATCAATAGACTTCATTATATGTGGAGAATAGCGTCGGGCTGAATCCGTGAACTGTAGCCTCCAAAATAGAGAGAAAATGGCATTTCGGAAAAATCGCTCGAAATCTGTGATGGTACCCCTTTGCAATCTGCCAAAAATGGAACCGGAAGGAATCCGTCCAAATCGGTCCTTAATGGACTTAATCGACGTTGAAAAATAGCCTCAGGCCGAATCCGTGATCTGTAGCCTTCAAAATCCATGGAAAATGGCCTTTCGAAACTATAATCCCCCAAGAAATTACGATCAAGCCATCCGAAAATAAATTCTCCCAATTCGGTGCTTAATGGGCTTCATCATCCTTGGAGGATTGGATCAATAGACTTCATTATATGTGGAGAATAGCGTCGGGCTGAATCCGTGAACTGTAGCCTCCAAAATAGAGAGAAAATGGCATTTCGGAAAAATCGCTCGAAATCTGTGATGGTACCCCTTTGCAATCTGCCAAAAATGGACCCGGAAGGAATCCGTCCAAATCGGTCCTTAATGGACTTAATCGACGTTGAAAAATACCCTCAGGCCGAATCCGTGATCTGTAGCCTTCAAAATCCATGGAAAATGGCCTTTCGAAACTATAATCCCCCAAGAAATTACGATCAAGCCATCCGAAAATAAATTCGCCCAATTCGGTGCTTAATGGGCTTCATCATCCTTGGAGAATTGGATCAATAGACTTCATTATATGTGGAGAATAGCCTCGAGCTGAATCCGTGATATGTAGCCTCCAAAATTTAGAGAAAATGGCATTTCGGAAAAATCGCCCGAAATCTGTGATGGTACCCCTTTGCAATCTGCCAAAAATGAACCCGGAAGGAATCCGCTCAAAACGGTCCTTAATGGACTTAATCAACGTTGAAAAATAGCCTCAGGCCGAATCCGTGATCTGTAGCCTTCAAAATCCAAGGAAAATGGCCTTTCGAAAAAAAATCCCCCAAGAAATTACGATCATGCCATCCGAAAATAAATTCGCCCAATTCGGTGCTTAATGGGCTTCATCATCCTTGGAGAATTGGATCAATAGACTTCATTATATGTGGAGAATTGCCTCGGGCTGAATCCGTGATCTGTAGCCTCCAAAATTTAGAGAAAATGGCATTTCGGAAAAATCGCCCGAAATCTGTGATGGTACCCCCTTTGCAATCTGCCAAAAATGGACCCGGAAGGAATCCGCCCAAATCGGTCCTTAATGGACTTAATCGACGTTGAAGAATAGCCTCAGGCCGAATCCGTGAATAGTAGCCTTCAAAATCCATGGAAAATGGCCTTTCGAAAAAAAATCCCCCAAGAAATTACGATAAAGCCATCCGAAAATAAATTCGCCCAATTCGGTACTTAATGGGCTTCATCATCCTTGGAGAATTGGATCAATAGACTTCATTATATGTGAAGA